>JARACY010000326.1:0-104726 GCA_029255725.1 Scrobipalpa atriplicella
CGCGCGACCTCATGTGTGCACGCACCTTAGCGGCGGGTTCGCGCCTTCGTGTTCCTTATTTGAATTGTTTATTGTTTTAAATGGTTTTAATCCTCGTTTGCGCTGTTCGGCCTACAAATTGTAACTGGCCGCTTTCGAGCTAAAGTAGGAAAATACAAATACAGCGTGATTAAAATATGAAAGTATTTACTTTTATTTGCAACAAAAATTTACTTATAATTATTATGTTATTTCTCTGTACAAAAATTAATCATAAAATAAAAAAATATTAATCCAATTACGGGATTTTCGCCTATGATACTTACCAAATTGAACACATTTTGTACATCTACCACTTAGTTCAGTGACTTGATTGACCTTTTTTCTTCCTCCCCTTGCTTTTTAATCTACTTAACTTTTTCAATCCCACTGAAAGGTCATCGTAGGGTTTATTCACGAAGTAGTCATTTAATTGCAGTAACCTTTTCTATTATGTAGGCCTACAAGAATTTGTTTATTACAAGGAAACGGTGAATATTTTTGTCTAAGGGATTTCTATTTTATTTCTTGATGTAAACAGATAGTAAATCTCCTAGTCATATCGCTAAAATCAGTGAGTAACGGAAAGGCACGTGACACAAACACAACACAATAGCATTTTTTTTTTGATAAATTTCATACAACACCCCCGCTGTCCGTTTGCACAAAAACATCCAAACGCATTGTAAAATTCACAAAAACCTATTTACAAATATAGCGCCCGCCCACTCCAAAGGTGTTTATTTAGAATTTCTAAACACAATACGATTGTCACCTTTTTTTTGTTATTTCGCGCCATTAATGCTATTTTCGAACATTACGTTTCTTTTCACGCCATTTGTGTTGAAAATTACACTCCGTTCGAAATTCAAACTTAAAGAGGAAGAAATAAAGTGTAGAAATTAAGATTTTTAATTTCCGAACGCAGATTCAAAGTTGGTTCTGCTGTTGCTGGCCGTTTCTTTTCTTTTATTCGGACACGTGTTTATAGCATCCAATTTGTGCTTATTGATTCTTTTGAATAAACAGAATTTATTACATCGCCAAATCGCCATAATGTAAGATAATGTCTACGACTTGAAGATATTTTCCTTGAGAGAATCACGCGTTGGAGTATGTTACTATTACTTAGTATTATAGTTACTCTGTGCTATTACTCACAACTTACAAAGAATCTACAAATTCGATCAGCAAACAGTAACACCAGTAGCACCGCTGTATTTCATACCCGTTCTTTTCTGATCTCAATCTTTGAAATAGTGTAATACATTGCTTATTTCGTAAACTCGTTTTGTACAGTTTTAAAAGAAAACACGCAATCGATGGAGAGTATTTCGGAGCGCGTAGAGGTACCTATAAGTTTGTAAACTCGAGGCATCTTGATAAGAAGGGTGTTATTCTCAAGATTGGAATCTCGGTGACAAACACCGGGGTCCTATTGTGCGTGCTAAATTTGTTTCGCTATTTCCGATCTCCTTACAAGATTATTTTGCGATTGTAAAGACGCCATTGTCGGCAGGAAATACAGCGCGCGCTCTCCAAATGTTATCTCCGTGTAAATTATCGAATTCTCAGAAATAAGATGCTCTCCTAACTCTCCGGTGTAAAGAAAAGAGTGATTCGTTATTTGTACCTAGGCAACATCAGGAGTTTTACGTTTAGGTATCAATCTAGCATTAAAAGTAATTTGAACCCTTTCAGTTACAGTATTTTGCAATTTAGGCCATAGCCCATAGGCTGACAATGACATGACAACCTGTCATAGCATATTACAATTCTATGTGAAATACCTTCATTTCAAAGCTTGTCTGACGTGTTGAAAACGGCTTTTATAAAGACGGCTTTTTGTATTACCCAAAAAAAAAATGCTTTACAAACTAAGTAAACCAAAATTACAAGTTTTGTCTTTCAAAAATAAAGCAGCCGGAAAGTTCTAAATTCAAAAATATTCGATCATCATTCTTTAGCTTGCGTTGTTGTTATAATAAGATTCGGTGGTATAAAAGGCCATTATGTCCATTCGGTCTTTGTGGCAGTAATGCGTGTATTCTTCGTTCACTCTTTGCATCATTCTTTCGCATCTCGGTCTCGGCTGATCCCGCAAAGTAAACATCTGCTAGTTGTAGACATTTGACAGTTCTTTGGCGTGTGACGCCTTCTCAAACCTATTGTATGGGATTGGATTCCATTTATGTGATTCCAGATATGTGATGTGTATTTAGTGATATTTTGCCGGCATTTGTTGGACGTATAATTCGATTTGAAAATCAAAATTTTGCTATTTCACTTGAAGATCCCACCCGCGTAATTTTTTTATTCCTCCTTCTAATTTCTCTTATTTTTTCTATAATTTTTACCAAATAAAAAGCTCTAAAACCCCTTGATTTAAAAAACTCGGTCACACACCGCCCGCATGCCCGTTTTAATAAGCAACAATTATTTTATTTTCATAGAAGATATATAGTAGAGCGCGTACAGCCGAAATGCGGGCCGAACCATTCACACCCTTTGACATAGATTCAACAGTCGATATTTAATGAGGTGTTATAGAATTCGACATGGTTACAGGAAATAGATTTATATTGCGTGCCAACGGAGTCTACTTTTATCAACAATGATTCTTTTACGGTTCATAAGATCGAAAGAACTATCTAAACTCTATCTATTAATAGGGATGTTGACTGGGTGGCTAAAAAAGTTCAAAACGTTTATACTTTAAACTGATGGCTAAAATAATCATTTGAAAAAAAATACACATTTAGATTTAATAATCGAGTTAAAAATATAGAAGTTATTGATTTGAGTAGTCAATATTTACTTTCGTGTGACGTCACAACCCAGTATTTTCATACAAAAAAGCGTTTTTGACATTTCATAAAAGGATGCTGATTTGACTAGTAGTCAAATAGCGTACCTAAAACTTTTTTCACTTGGTAAGTACATCTAGTCACGGAGTGTAGGAGCGATAATGTGGTACATTTTTTATCTAATGATATTTATTTTTATAAATCTTTAAAAAAATAAATTGTCTGCCACATTTTTTTTTTACTCAAAAATTGAGAGTTTTGAATCTAAATAATCTGTCTGTAATATCACATCACTTTAAAATATCCGAGGTAAAATAATTATGACATCGCGACACGCTGTACCATTTCTTTTAATGCGTGACGATATCTTAAGGGGAGTAATCGTTCGGTAAATATTCGAAACTGTTTATGGAGCAATCGAAGCATGTAGGATGGTATTGATGTGTAATTGGAAGACAAACATTATTTAGAATCGAAAAAATACGGTCGTTTCTTTTGATTTTCAAAATTCAAGTGCATTTTTAATGTCAGTAAGATTTTTTTTCTGTAAAGGGAGTTTAATTTATTTCATATTTGGGTTAAAATAATTTTCAAAATCATGAATTTCGTTACTTTTTGTCAGTCTATTGCATCGATACTTCTTGCATTACGGGCTTACGAGTAGCACAAGATTATCGTAGTATCGTACATTCCAAGCAATCTATAACGGTACAGTTTGTTCGTAAAAGTTTCTGGGTCTACCTACATAGTTCATGATTGAAGCTGTACCTACTTTAAGGTCTATCTTATCTATACTATACCCATCTCCTTAATAACGAAAATCACTGGCAGCACCGTTCCCCAAGTTGAATTCTGTCGAAAATATCATCTCCACTTTTTCCTTGTCACAGAGCCAACCTGTGAATGATTTCCTCCCAGTTTAGTCGTTAAGGCGCCAGCGTACCATTTGGAGGCTGATGAGAGCTCGTTGTCCCACTTGGAGCCTTGATTCAGGGGTCAGCACAATTGACTCCACCATCAATACTATTTGAGCCACCAACAGTACAGTTCCCGGCATTTAACTAGACGTAGAATTACACAGCTCACACATCGGAAACTCAATCTTAAATTCAAGCATTGAAGTGTCAATTTTAGATGAGCAAACTTTATCAAACTACCTCAAGAAGTTTGCCGTTAACTGTACGACTGATGCGTTCGCCGTGCCTTGATGTGCACGATTGCTCCGCATTTGGGGTGTACTGATTTAATTATTGTGACAAAGGAGTGGGAATTGAATTAATTGGGCCAATTCAATTGATAAAGAATCCCAAATATTGTTAACATTAGAAACATTTAATTTTTTTTTAGGTAGTTCGGCGTTGCTCGTAGATAAAAAATCATTATTGAATATTGGCTTTACATTGTCATTAACTGAGTCTGCATAATTCTAACCATACGAAAACAATCTCACAATATTATGATCGTTATTTTGCTTACCCAGGAATCAAACTGGAACTTTGACTAACGATTCCCGTTTATCCACTGAAACGTCCATGGTAGCCAAAAGCTGCCAAGATTAAACTTCTCTCAACTGGCCATAGTAGCAATAGGTGCCAAGGAATCGAAGTCAAGACCTCCAATTCGCGAGTCCCGCTCATACCAATAGACCACATAGAAACCATTAAACTACATCGCATTGTTGAAGGTTAATTGGTATTGAGGAGCTGGTCTGATCCCAAGCCCCCAATGTGGTGCTCCATCCGATTTGATCTGCTCCGGGGTTAGAACCTGTTACCCTCTGTTTATTAGCCTGATTGTGATAACAATGCAAAGCCGGTAGTCGGGTGTAGTTCAAATGTTAGATCGAATCAATTAAACTGCCATGATGATGAGAGCCGACTTGATTTTCTTGAAACACAGTTTTTTTTTTTTTTTTTCAACTTTTTGTTTATATTTAAAAACAAAAAATAAGAATACCAGTGAGCGTGATTTTAAACGGTAATTTTGTTATTCCATACCTACCGCTGCTCTAACCAAACCAACTAACCTGTTGCGTCAAAAAGCCCTGGAGATATTTCAGATCTCAATCTCACAGGACGTAGACATTTGGCTATAGACACAAGACAAATTTAGTTTTATTGTTGCTGTCAGGCAGAGCAAATTAAACTGATCATTGTCTTGCAAAACAAAGCACATCCTTTTTAATCAAGTTTGTAATTACTTACTTACTTACTATAGGGTCGTATTCATTAATATCAGCTCACCAGAGTGACAGCGAGTTTAAGTTCGTATTTATCAGAAATGTCATATCAGTACAAGACGGACTGTCAAATCCATACTTAATATTGCGATCACTTTATAAATACGAGCCTTAGTAACAGATATATTGAAGTAAGATAGGTCTTTTTACCGCGGTAAAATTTAATTTTCACGTGGAAATGCTCTTTCACTGATTTTTTTAAATATTTTCTTAACTTAATTTACAAATATTGTTAAAGTTCATCTTTCACGCACGCCCTTCTGCTCATTTCACACTGATGAATATAACCTACATTACATTAGGAACGTTCGTCTCATTCACGACTCCTATTAGTTCCAATCTTGTCTTGGTCCCCGGCAGTGACGCAATCCTCGAACAATTGTAAATTGTAATCACTTGTCCTAATTGTAGCCAGCTTGTAATTTAACCGACTGCGACAGCTGCCCGGTGGCCGCTAGGAGGGACATAATTGATACGTATTACGCAGTTTTCAATTGAGCTGGTATCTGGTATGTTGTAAGAATTAAAAGAAACGTGACGGTGTCAGATTCTTAGATTTAGGTGGTTGATGTCATCTTTAATTGGTATAACATAATAGAACCTTTATGTCTCCTAAAGAAATTGGTGCTACCTAAACTATACATATTATGCTCGCTATGCTATTCATATACAATATTACAGACTACCCTGTTCAGTCCAACATAAAGATTCTTATGATTAGAAAGATTTTTATAAAACTGTCCTCAATTATTTAATTAAGCTACTAGATCTTTTAATTATCCAAAGAGCATTCGCTTAACAACGTAAATTTTTAATAACCCTTAACTAGCTAAACTGTCTATCATAATTATGATGTCGTTACAAACTTTCCTCAATTTCACTCACATTTTCCAGATTTTCCTGTAGGAATTTACTTTTACAGAGTCCAACCTAACCTAACCTAGCCCCGGATATTTTACGGAATCTCTTGACATTAAGCAATCAGATATTTCATCCCATTAATATGCTGTTTCTATCACGCTAAGTTGCTATGATGAATTTATTATTTTGAGAGATTTTTCCGACATTGATTAGGATAAAGTAGGCTGAATAATCATAGTGTACATAAAAGACTATTTTATCACTGAGCTGAAATGGAGATAAATTTCCGACCCCATAAGGAAGGATCGCTCATAAGCAATGATGATGACCCTTGAGAAGAAATGGAGGATAAACTTGATAAGGATCATTAGTTCATAGCACTAGCATGATAGAAACAGCATATTAATGGGATGAAATATCTGATTGCTTAATGTCAAGAGATTCCGTAAAATATCCGGGGCTAGGTTAGGTTAGGTTGGACTCTGTAAAAGTAAATTCCTACAGGAAAATCTGGAAAATGTGAGTGAAATTGAGGAAAGTTTGTAACGACATCATAATTATGATAGACAGTTTAGCTAGTTAAGGGTTATTAAAAATTTACGTTGTTAAGCGAATGCTCTTTGGATAATTAAAAGATCTAGTAGCTTAATTAAATAATTGAGGACAGTTTTATAAAAATCTTTCTAATCATAAGAATCTTTATGTTGGACTGAACAGGGTAGTCTGTAATATTGTATATGAATAGCATAGCGAGCATAATAATGTAGTTTAGGTAGCACCAATTTCTTTAGGAGACATAAAGGTTCTATTATGTTATACCAATTAAAGATGACATCAACCACCTAAATCTAAGAATCTGACACCGTCACGTTTCTTTTAATTCTTACAACATACCAGATACCAGCTCAATTGAAAACTGCGTAATACGTATCAATTATGTCCCTCCTAGCGGCCACCGGGCAGCTGTCGCAGTCGGTTAAATTACAAGCTGGCTACAATTAGGACAAGTGATTACAATTTACAATTGTTCGAGGATTGCGTCACTGCCGGGGACCAAGACAAGATTGGAACTAATAGGAGTCGTGAATGAGACGAACGTTCCTAATGTAATGTAGGTTATATTCATCAGTGTGAAATGAGCAGAAGGGCGTGCGTGAAAGATGAACTTTAACAATATTTGTAAATTAAGTTAAGAAAATATTTAAAAAAATCAGTGAAAGAGCATTTCCACGTGAAAATTAAATTTTACCGCGGTAAAAAGACCTATCTTACTTCAATATATCTGTTACTAAGGCTCGTATTTATAAAGTGATCGCAATATTAAGTATGGATTTGACAGTCCGTCTTGTACTGATATGACATTTCTGATAAATACGAACTTAAACTCGCTGTCACTCTGGTGAGCTGATATTAATGAATACGACCCTATAGTAAGTAAGTAAGTAATTACAAACTTGATTAAAAAGGATGTGCTTTGTTTTGCAAGACAATGATCAGTTTAATTTGCTCTGCCTGACAGCAACAATAAAACTAAATTTGTCTTGTGTCTATAGCCAAATGTCTACGTCCTGTGAGATTGAGATCTGAAATATCTCCAGGGCTTTTTGACGCAACAGGTTAGTTGGTTTGGTTAGAGCAGCGGTAGGTATGGAATAACAAAATTACCGTTTAAAATCACGCTCACTGGTATTCTTATTTTTTGTTTTTAAATATAAACAAAAAGTTGAAAAAAAAAAAAAAAAACTGTGTTTCAAGAAAATCAAGTCGGCTCTCATCATCATGGCAGTTTAATTGATTCGATCTAACATTTGAACTACACCCGACTACCGGCTTTGCATTGTTATCACAATCAGGCTAATAAACAGAGGGTAACAGGTTCTAACCCCGGAGCAGATCAAATCGGATGGAGCACCACATTGGGGGCTTGGGATCAGACCAGCTCCTCAATACCAATTAACCTTCAACAATGCGATGTAGTTTAATGGTTTCTATGTGGTCTATTGGTATGAGCGGGACTCGCGAATTGGAGGTCTTGACTTCGATTCCTTGGCACCTATTGCTACTATGGCCAGTTGAGAGAAGTTTAATCTTGGCAGCTTTTGGCTACCATGGACGTTTCAGTGGATAAACGGGAATCGTTAGTCAAAGTTCCAGTTTGATTCCTGGGTAAGCAAAATAACGATCATAATATTGTGAGATTGTTTTCGTATGGTTAGAATTATGCAGACTCAGTTAATGACAATGTAAAGCCAATATTCAATAATGATTTTTTATCTACGAGCAACGCCGAACTACCTAAAAAAAAATTAAATGTTTCTAATGTTAACAATATTTGGGATTCTTTATCAATTGAATTGGCCCAATTAATTCAATTCCCACTCCTTTGTCACAATAATTAAATCAGTACACCCCAAATGCGGAGCAATCGTGCACATCAAGGCACGGCGAACGCATCAGTCGTACAGTTAACGGCAAACTTCTTGAGGTAGTTTGATAAAGTTTGCTCATCTAAAATTGACACTTCAATGCTTGAATTTAAGATTGAGTTTCCGATGTGTGAGCTGTGTAATTCTACGTCTAGTTAAATGCCGGGAACTGTACTGTTGGTGGCTCAAATAGTATTGATGGTGGAGTCAATTGTGCTGACCCCTGAATCAAGGCTCCAAGTGGGACAACGAGCTCTCATCAGCCTCCAAATGGTACGCTGGCGCCTTAACGACTAAACTGGGAGGAAATCATTCACAGGTTGGCTCTGTGACAAGGAAAAAGTGGAGATGATATTTTCGACAGAATTCAACTTGGGGAACGGTGCTGCCAGTGATTTTCGTTATTAAGGAGATGGGTATAGTATAGATAAGATAGACCTTAAAGTAGGTACAGCTTCAATCATGAACTATGTAGGTAGACCCAGAAACTTTTACGAACAAACTGTACCGTTATAGATTGCTTGGAATGTACGATACTACGATAATCTTGTGCTACTCGTAAGCCCGTAATGCAAGAAGTATCGATGCAATAGACTGACAAAAAGTAACGAAATTCATGATTTTGAAAATTATTTTAACCCAAATATGAAATAAATTAAACTCCCTTTACAGAAAAAAAATCTTACTGACATTAAAAATGCACTTGAATTTTGAAAATCAAAAGAAACGACCGTATTTTTTCGATTCTAAATAATGTTTGTCTTCCAATTACACATCAATACCATCCTACATGCTTCGATTGCTCCATAAACAGTTTCGAATATTTACCGAACGATTACTCCCCTTAAGATATCGTCACGCAGTAAAAGAAATGGTACAGCGTGTCGCGATGTCATAATTATTTTACCTCGGATATTTTAAAGTGATGTGATATTACAGACAGATTATTTAGATTCAAAACTCTCAATTTTTGAGTAAAAAAAAAATGTGGCAGACAATTTATTTTTTTAAAGATTTATAAAAATAAATATCATTAGATAAAAAATGTACCACATTATCGCTCCTACACTCCGTGACTAGATGTACTTACCAAGTGAAAAAAGTTTTAGGTACGCTATTTGACTACTAGTCAAATCAGCATCCTTTTATGAAATGTCAAAAACGCTTTTTTGTATGAAAATACTGGGTTGTGACGTCACACGAAAGTAAATATTGACTACTCAAATCAATAACTTCTATATTTTTAACTCGATTATTAAATCTAAATGTGTATTTTTTTTCAAATGATTATTTTAGCCATCAGTTTAAAGTATAAACGTTTTGAACTTTTTTAGCCACCCAGTCAACATCCCTATTAATAGATAGAGTTTAGATAGTTCTTTCGATCTTATGAACCGTAAAAGAATCATTGTTGATAAAAGTAGACTCCGTTGGCACGCAATATAAATCTATTTCCTGTAACCATGTCGAATTCTATAACACCTCATTAAATATCGACTGTTGAATCTATGTCAAAGGGTGTGAATGGTTCGGCCCGCATTTCGGCTGTACGCGCTCTACTATATATCTTCTATGAAAATAAAATAATTGTTGCTTATTAAAACGGGCATGCGGGCGGTGTGTGACCGAGTTTTTTAAATCAAGGGGTTTTAGAGCTTTTTATTTGGTAAAAATTATAGAAAAAATAAGAGAAATTAGAAGGAGGAATAAAAAAATTACGCGGGTGGGATCTTCAAGTGAAATAGCAAAATTTTGATTTTCAAATCGAATTATACGTCCAACAAATGCCGGCAAAATATCACTAAATACACATCACATATCTGGAATCACATAAATGGAATCCAATCCCATACAATAGGTTTGAGAAGGCGTCACACGCCAAAGAACTGTCAAATGTCTACAACTAGCAGATGTTTACTTTGCGGGATCAGCCGAGACCGAGATGCGAAAGAATGATGCAAAGAGTGAACGAAGAATACACGCATTACTGCCACAAAGACCGAATGGACATAATGGCCTTTTATACCACCGAATCTTATTATAACAACAACGCAAGCTAAAGAATGATGATCGAATATTTTTGAATTTAGAACTTTCCGGCTGCTTTATTTTTGAAAGACAAAACTTGTAATTTTGGTTTACTTAGTTTGTAAAGCATTTTTTTTTTGGGTAATACAAAAAGCCGTCTTTATAAAAGCCGTTTTCAACACGTCAGACAAGCTTTGAAATGAAGGTATTTCACATAGAATTGTAATATGCTATGACAGGTTGTCATGTCATTGTCAGCCTATGGGCTATGGCCTAAATTGCAAAATACTGTAACTGAAAGGGTTCAAATTACTTTTAATGCTAGATTGATACCTAAACGTAAAACTCCTGATGTTGCCTAGGTACAAATAACGAATCACTCTTTTCTTTACACCGGAGAGTTAGGAGAGCATCTTATTTCTGAGAATTCGATAATTTACACGGAGATAACATTTGGAGAGCGCGCGCTGTATTTCCTGCCGACAATGGCGTCTTTACAATCGCAAAATAATCTTGTAAGGAGATCGGAAATAGCGAAACAAATTTAGCACGCACAATAGGACCCCGGTGTTTGTCACCGAGATTCCAATCTTGAGAATAACACCCTTCTTATCAAGATGCCTCGAGTTTACAAACTTATAGGTACCTCTACGCGCTCCGAAATACTCTCCATCGATTGCGTGTTTTCTTTTAAAACTGTACAAAACGAGTTTACGAAATAAGCAATGTATTACACTATTTCAAAGATTGAGATCAGAAAAGAACGGGTATGAAATACAGCGGTGCTACTGGTGTTACTGTTTGCTGATCGAATTTGTAGATTCTTTGTAAGTTGTGAGTAATAGCACAGAGTAACTATAATACTAAGTAATAGTAACATACTCCAACGCGTGATTCTCTCAAGGAAAATATCTTCAAGTCGTAGACATTATCTTACATTATGGCGATTTGGCGATGTAATAAATTCTGTTTATTCAAAAGAATCAATAAGCACAAATTGGATGCTATAAACACGTGTCCGAATAAAAGAAAAGAAACGGCCAGCAACAGCAGAACCAACTTTGAATCTGCGTTCGGAAATTAAAAATCTTAATTTCTACACTTTATTTCTTCCTCTTTAAGTTTGAATTTCGAACGGAGTGTAATTTTCAACACAAATGGCGTGAAAAGAAACGTAATGTTCGAAAATAGCATTAAATGGCGCGAAATAACAAAAAAAAGGTGACAATCGTATTGTGTTTAGAAATTCTAAATAAACACCTTTGGAGTGGGCGGGCGCTATATTTGTAAATAGGTTTTTGTGAATTTTACAATGCGTTTGGATGTTTTTGTGCAAACGGACAGCGGGGGTGTTGTATGAAATTTATCAAAAAAAAAATGCTATTGTGTTGTGTTTGTGTCACGTGCCTTTCCGTTACTCACTGATTTTAGCGATATGACTAGGAGATTTACTATCTGTTTACATCAAGAAATAAAATAGAAATCCCTTAGACAAAAATATTCACCGTTTCCTTGTAATAAACAAATTCTTGTAGGCCTACATAATAGAAAAGGTTACTGCAATTAAATGACTACTTCGTGAATAAACCCTACGATGACCTTTCAGTGGGATTGAAAAAGTTAAGTAGATTAAAAAGCAAGGGGAGGAAGAAAAAAGGTCAATCAAGTCACTGAACTAAGTGGTAGATGTACAAAATGTGTTCAATTTGGTAAGTATCATAGGCGAAAATCCCGTAATTGGATTAATATTTTTTTATTTTATGATTAATTTTTGTACAGAGAAATAACATAATAATTATAAGTAAATTTTTGTTGCAAATAAAAGTAAATACTTTCATATTTTAATCACGCTGTATTTGTATTTTCCTACTTTAGCTCGAAAGCGGCCAGTTACAATTTGTAGGCCGAACAGCGCAAACGAGGATTAAAACCATTAAAACAATAAACAATTCAAATAAGGAACACGAAGGCGCGAAACACGGCTAAAGGTGCGTGCACACAATGAGGTCGCGCGGCTATCGCTCGATCGCGCGACATAAACCACGCGGCGGGTGGCGCTACTGCAAGCGCATACTTGATACGAAAAAAGAAATGTATACAGAGTGTTAATAACAATTCTGTATTTCTTTAATTGATTACATACTTACTACTGAACCGATGAAAAAAAGAATTTGTTCGGAAAAATTTAGGTCATTGTTCTACATCCATAAGAAAATATGTACCGCTTCATTTTGCCTCATGATATTGATTAGACACCATGTTTTTTTTTATATCAAGCCTATGTGCAAAATTTACACCCTGTATCGTATTACATGTAAGTACCATTGCGATATAAGACCATATATATTATTACGTACGTATTTTGTTTTATTTGAAATCAATAAGAGAGATCAATTTAATTTTTGCAAACTATGTATTTTTAAAGTTGTTTGTGTCATGGTCAAAACCAAAATTAAGAAATAAACAATCACAGGTAACTAAGAAAAATCTTCATTTACCAAAAAAATATATACGTATTTCACCAAACCATTAACAAACAAAGTCGCCATTGAAACAAATAGACAAAGGAACAATACGGGCTCCCGGTACAAGTGGGTCATAGAGTCACGACAGTCGCGTCGTGACACTGTCGCGCTCCGTCAGAAGTCGCGATAGGGTCCGAGTTCGGACGGCCGCATAATGGCGCAGGTGGCTGTGACAACAAACGTATCTTCGGAATGCGGTCGGCGGCAGCTCGGTCATTGTGCTCGGTGCTTTATGGATGTTCTGAATTTGAATAGTTTTGATGTTTTGTTTTTAAGGCATGTCTATTTTTAATGATACGATAAATTACTGGCTGTTAGTGAAATGTAAAAGTTTAGGGTTGGGTATAGCCTTATTTTTTAGGAAAATATGTACATTCATTCGCTGAGAAAATGAAATAAGCGTGGGAAAAAGCACTGATGGGAAAGTTTGTAATAGTTCCGACCTAGATATTTATTTATTTAGCTAAGATAGGTACCACATAGTTGCTACCACTTTTATTACTAGTAATTTAAGGCCACAGACGAAGAGTTCCGTAAAACCGTTTCCACTATTTTCTTTTTCAAAGTCCGATCAAATCTACCCAATTTGTGAATTTCCAGCCAGCAGCTTTCCACATTGTTACCGGAATCGGCACTCGCTGATAACTCTAATGACGTCGTAACTTGCGTTCGGGGAGGGAAAGAGATAGGAGATGCATAAATAAGTGAGTAAGAAAGAGGAGGATATAAAATAAGGAGATATGCGCGGAGGAACGCGGAAGAATTGGTTCGCAAGCGACCAACTTCAGGGTTTTAAATTCTTAGATAGGCAAAGGAATTAAAGAGAGATAGGTGTGTAGAGTCAACAAAGATACATTTTAGTCGCAAAATTACGCACTCTAGCTATGTTACAAAAGTTACATCTACCTACACATTTAACTCATATAACTTTTTAAGCAGTCGCGATTATTATTTTTTTTACTCATTAATTTCACCACCAAAACCATCGCAAGTCGCGAGTGAAATGAGTAAAATGAGTACATTAATTAATAATTTAAGTTTTACAATAAAATCTATTATTTTTATTTCACAAGTTTGGTTCAATTATAAATTATTATAAATAGTTGAAACTAAAGTACCAAATGCCTATTTTAAAATATCATAAATCTCTGTAAGAAATACATAAGTAACAGAAAGAACTCTACATTTTCGCTACATCTCTCCTAGTCCCTACGAAACTTTAAAAAAATTTAAGGTTCGCAATAAGCTTTTTCTAAAATTGAAAATTCTCCCGCCAAAAGCCAATTGCCAATCAGAGGCTAAGGCTAAGTGAAAAGGCCACAAATTGGCTGAACGAAGCTAAATCACTGAGCCCATTTCCAAAGTGCTGACTTGCCGTGAAGCGCCCCCTATAGACGCGCGGCGATAATGAGATTTTTTACTTTTTTTGTCATGGTGGTGGCGTTGTGATTCTATTTAGTCAGTTTTTTTATGCCAGTGCAGTACTGCAGTGTTGCGATAGGAAAGGTTACGTTGAAGAGTTTGATTGAATGAATTAAAAACTACTAATAAAAGCAAACTACATCTCGGCTGGCAAGAACTAAGTAGTTAAAACGGCTGAATACTATAAAACTACGCATTTATCCGCGAGTGTCTACATCACATACTAGTACAGACAGCAGCAAAACTGGCATACACTGGTACAGTCCACAGTCCACACACTAACACTGAACATCGAACACGGAACGGGAGGACGCCTGTCCGAGTTACAAACTAATGTCCGCTCCAGGGTTGCCGCAAAATTTTATGGTCAGAATACAACTTGTCAAACTCAAACTGTACCTATAGAAACAATCAAAAATACGATTACGCAAAACACACTCTTGTAAATAAACATGTTTTTGAAAAAGTAGAATGAAAATAAAGCGAGCATTATATTTCAGCTATGAGTCGATAAAAATGCTGTGATTTGATTGATACATTTGATGTCAAATTACTACATAACGTACACGGGCACTACACACCGTCAAACGTAGTAAGTACCTATTTTTATTACATCTACAGGAAGATGACGGGATGACGACATTGATGACTACATGCATGAATAATGTAATATTGTCACTCACTATCAAAAAGCCGATCCAACATGATGTTTTTAAAAAGATTGTTTTTTTTTTTACATGAATGGATAGATTTGCCAGCCCTGCTGCAGACGCGGGGTGAAATAAAGGCCGTTGAGCACGAGCCGCGGCCGAATGGAGTGAAAAAACCCAGTTCAAAAAGCCACGCTGTAACTACCTCTGGCAAAAAGTCGCCCATTGTCGAACGTGATGTATGGACTCTATGGACGCCCGATTTTTTACAACGCTCCAAAGGGTTTTGTTTAGGATGTGATAGCTAGTAGCTAGGTGTGAAAAGTTTTGCCATGCCTACGTCTAGTTGTCCGTACAATTGCTGGGATCAATCGTTGGAAATGCAAGGTTTCATCGAGACACATGACAAAAAAAGCTCAACGAAAACAAAAACCCACTGTTATCAGCGAAACAATTCATCCCGTTTTAACCCTCACGGCGCGTTTTAATAAAAACCCCGCACGTCCGTCCGGCTGATGAATGAACCTATCGAGCCACGCAACTTTGACAGACAAGTGCACTCGCACAAAGCCCGATCTTTGCACTTTGACATTTCGCGGTTTAATCACGTGCTAGAGGGCGCTAGTGTCATCTTCGAGGCTATCGGCTGCCGTCGGGGACTCTTGACACCGCTTACGCCTCTTGACAAAGTCACTTCGCGCGGATATAACACTTGAACCATTGTGAGGCGCGCGCGGATCGCTATCGAGTACGTTTTAAAAAACAAAGCGCGGGTCGAGAGCCTAGAGCGGGAGATTAGTCGGTTTTGATGATCTTTTCGATACGGTTTTTTGGTGACACCGCATTGTCGAGATAAGAGATAAGAGCTTCAAAGTGCTCGGTTTGTGTGGCTGTGACTTTTAAATTAGTTTTTAGTGTGATTCATTCACTCTTAAAAATATATTCAAAATAACATCATTTCCTACCCGATTTCAGCACTCGCGACGGCGTCAATCTTATGTTTTTCCATAACGCAAACAAACTTCGGTTGGGTCGACCAACCGCCCTCTTTGTTATTCAAATGATACTGGCCAGCTGCGTCCGAATAATTAACTGATGGGCTTTTGACATTACGCTTTTAGGAGGTGAAAATTTTTCGCTTTTTGAAGATTTATGGAGAGCGGACTTTGAGCGTTTTGCAGCTGAGCGCCGATGAGTTTTTGATGAGGAAAAAATACGTGAGGGTGTTTTGCAATTTTCTACTTTAATAGCACTCATCGGATCCTCTTTTAAGACAAAAATGGACTCTAAAACAATCATTCATAAAAGTGTGGTATTCACGTACGTACGTTTCAACTCTCCATAGTTTGTACCCACATATTTTGATTCCATAGTCGTCAAAATTACTTACGCCTGCCATCCCTTATAAAAAGTTCAATACTGATTTAATTTTTCGATCTTTTTATTACATAATTAAGTAGCAACCCTAATGAGGGGTAGGTTCGGGTTACGCTATTCACCGTACAAAGGAGTTTGGGGTTTCGTCAAAACTTTTGACAGGCGATATTTGGGGTCTACCTATTTGGGGTTTTCGGTGTACCGCTTTGGGCTAGTGTCCCCTATTGCAATCCATTGATTGTTATCAATGTGTATCAGTTTTCATGGTGAACAAAAGATTAGTAGATCATCATTGTTATCAGCCAGGTTATTAATATTTTTGTAATGATTTGCATTAGCGCTTACCCAGATTATACACCATAGGTTTCAGTTGTGTTTTATCATCTTCATTTGCTTACCCTTGTCCCATTTACCTATTTTGGGTCAACCTAGGCAATAAACATTTTTTTTTTTCATTTTGATCTATTTCTAAGTTGTTCAGTTTCATGGGTCAGTCAATTTCACCACCAATTTGTTTAAAACTCAACGATATTTCCCTACAAGTCTCATTAAATGTAGTGTGTCGTTAATTCAGCGTCGTGATCCTGCGCGCGCGCAGCTCAACTTCTCCTTTTGTGCCTTAATTGTGGACGCGAGCGGAATGAGCCAAATGAACGCCACGTACCACCACTTTCCTATTTGAAGGTAACGGCGGCCGCACAAGAATCGAACCCCTTAGCTGTGCGTGGGAGAAAAAAAACTGCTCTATTTTTAACTCATATTTTTTTTGAAGTTGGTGAAGGTTTGGTCCAAAATAAATGATGGTGCAGTCACTGTACCATGCAACGCCAAGGGAATCGCATTTTTTTTTAAAGAAACTTCGATTATCCTAAATACATTTTGGAAAGGGCATGGAGAAGATGATGAAAGTTTATAATTATTATATCTTCAAACTAGTTTAGATAATCATTTGAACTGAAAATTTTATTACTCGCTAAAATAAGATAGCACAGCTAGTTGCCTTAGCTGACTGTACTTTAGAGGAAAAAAAAACAGAACAAATCGTACTAATATGCACCAAACTGTACCCCCAACAAAAGTATTGTCGTGATGTTCGCGCAAGCTCACGACGCCATTAGCTCAGTGGGCGTAATTAAAAGACGTACAATACATTTGCGAATTAAAAACAATTAACTTCGCCCGAATTGAGCACAATGGTCGAATGCGCACGACTTTACACGACCGAGTGCAGTTTTATAGGTAGCCGACTGTACATTACGGGCACAATGTGAGTTGTGACTTTTGTGTTCGAGTGTACATGCGCGTTTTCCTTACTGGGTGGAAGGGGATTGTTTTCTAGAATGGGAATATGTATTGGTAGTCAATAATTAGTGTAGGTAAAATAATAAAATGAATTATTTCATGTATTGCTAACTATTAGTTACTTACTGATATCAGAACACTATAGATTCATTTCTTCACAATTTATTCTATGAAGCAAGTTTTTTTTTATTGGACAATTTTTTTTTTAAATTGTAATGAAAAAAATTGCACTAATAAATAACACGTTTTGTCTTCACTATAATATTAAAAACAAGTATAATTTACTCTTAGGGTAGTTTTAACACGCGTCTCGCTTCAGATTACAAATACTACTGTACTACTATTATTAATAATCATAATCCATTTTACACTAATAATCGGTTTTCACATTTCTGTTGTGGTTATACATTACAACTACCCCCAAATAAAAAATAATAATAGTAGCGGTACAATTGAATTTTCTCTGTAATTATAGTTGAGAGAAATCTGTATAGTTGTATGGGGTTTTTGATGGTGTCCTCTGATTAGTGGTCAGGGGTGTCAAGCAAGTGACGTGTGTGAAGATATGATTATCCGCGCTTGAAGGGGTGGGTGGTGAAAAAGATAGGGTGGAATGGTCGTGGGACAGGTCTGAAGATATTCTAGTAGCTCTATTAGCGAAATGTTTTAAAGTATTCAAGAAAGTTAGATTCCAAAAGTATGGACTCAAAAATCATATAGAACTATATTAGTATTTACTATTCGGTAACTATCATGGGAAATCAAAAGGCTTGTAACATAATATACGCTTTTATCAAAATTACGTGATAAACAAAGAAAAAATGCTGTTAATTAAAATATTATAGGAGGGTCAATGAAATTTTGTAAAATAACTAATTAGAGCAGACGATAATTACATTCAGTTAGACCTACTAGCAAAATTTAATTTTAAATAAAATTATCAGACCTATCCCAGGACCCAATGTCTCGCAAAAATCATCGCCCTCCCCCATGTACAGGCGAGCTAAAAAGTCGCATGTCCCGAGATCACAGTTTAGTTAGGGGTCGCACCGCACCCCGCAACTCCGCAACCCGCAGTTTAGTGGTTTAGGGTTACAAGCGGTGCCACAAGCCACAAACCACTAAGGCTCGTATTTATAAAGCGATCTCAAGATTGAGAGCAATATTGAGTGCGGATTTGACAGGTAATTTTGTACTGGAATGACATTTCTGATACGAACTCAAACTCGCTGTCACTCTTAGGAGCTGATTTTAAATACGGGCCTAAGTACTGTTTTTTGAGCAGATTTTTTTTATTAGGAGTTATTTATTTTGTATATTTAGGGTTTTATGCTCTTTACTATGAATTTACCTCATTGCACATCATTTTTAAGTCCAGTTGTCATTGAAAGTGGTTGACAAAAAATCAGGAGCCTATTTGAAAAGTTAAATAAGAAATAGGACCAAGAAGTCAATTTTAGGTATTCCTTATGGAATAACATTGTAGCTACCTACACAACATACAAAGAAGAAAACAAGTAAAGTAGTCAAAAGGAAAAAAAAATCATGTGCCAATAGTAGGCGGCACGTGTAGTGTTGAAGACTATATAATAACGCGGTAATACATGCGCGGGAGTCGGGAGCAGAGCGGCGCCGCGAGCGACATCTAGCGGGCAATTACGCGGGATTTATGCGGTAACAAAGTGGTAACAAGGTGAGGTTATTTTCTTACCTGTTTTGCGGTTAACCTTTTTTGTTGGTGTGAACTTGCTCATTCAAACTGACACTTACAATACAAGGTATTCTGTCAAACTCAAGTATATCTTTCGTATGGTTCATAAACACCATTAGTGTTTTTAATTACCTAAGTGTTATTTGTTAATGAAAACTAATAAATCTCATAAAATCGTCTGTCTTTCGAACTAAACTAACATTTTCTTTAAAACACCAGAATTTTATGAGCAACATTTGTTGTCTGCAATTAAAACGTGTTCCGCGCCATCTTTGTGTTTTAATGTTTTATCCGACTCGAGAAAGCAAGAGGGTTATCTTTTATTAGTAAAATTTGTAAAACAATTCAGTTATCTTGTTCGACGCTTGCAGTGTAAAGATGGAGATACAACGAGTGGAGAAAGGTATGAAAGATTGAGAGCTTTGTCAGAGAATAATATAATAATTTTGAGAACAAGGCATTTTTGTTTACTGGATAGAGTAGGTTACTCAAGCACGCTTTTGTCTACAGGGTGTAAAAAAAATACTGCGTTCATAAAACCACAAGTTCTACTGATAATACCAATCAACTTTCACAGAGTACAAAAAATTAAGCTCGTAAAATAAATTGCCTTTTTCATACAAAGCATCTCATCTACAATTTCTTTTCTCTTTTCAATCTAATCTGCAATTTTGTTTGGACAAGGCAAAATTTTATTTCGAACTAAAATTTTTGTGATTTGGGAAATTTGTTTGATAAAATTATGTAGAACAATGTTTGACAGCTTTACTTGTTTTCGTAGTTCAGTGCTACGGCGTAGCAAATGCTACGACGACGAAAATTTGCTGAATTCGAGAAGGTTTATGATCGATATTTTGTAAAAACTTTGCATTGGTATATTTTGCAGGTTGAAAGTTTTTGTCGAATACACCTTTTGTATATTTCCTGCCCTAGGTGTGCCCTCACCCTATAAGTTTTAGATTGCTAATTATTTGCACCGGTGCGAGGGTGACGGCAAGTTAACCAGATTACGGTTTAACTCATTGTGGTTATAATTGCGTTTCTTCCAGTTTGGCCCGGTGGCTCTGTTGGGACGACTCTGACAAGTTTGGGTCGTGGGTTCAATAAACAAAATCAACAAAAAAAGTACCTACCCGTAGTTACATACCTTCTACCTAGTTTTGCGTACCTATATTGAAGTAATGTGCGTTATTTTTCTAAGGTTATTTCTCTTTTTCACTACCACTACTTTTGCCGGATCATTTGAAGGCACGGTAGCTCAGTTAGTTAGAGCAGCGGCACGGTTCGCCGAAGGTCGTGGGTTCAAATCCCTCCTGTGCGAAATGTTTGGTTTCAATATTTATACATTTATTTCCTTTTTATATATTTTTGATTATTTGCACTTAAAGTGTTCTTTTTCCCATATTTAAAGACAGTGAGTACCTCTCGCAGCCAAAGCCACAGACTAAACAAATATTATCAAACATGGCGCAGCAGACCATGGGGTCGCGTCATTTGAGACTTGTTTGCTCATTAGAGGCTTGGGGAGCAGGCTTCTGATGTCACGATACGGTAGACAGGTAGGTACAGCCTATGGTAGACACACATGGATAGATATAGTTTTAGAGTTGACGAGAATCTACCTATTCTGGCGTCTGCCATGGGCAACGACAAAAATGACTTAATGTCTGAACATCTGGCTGAATGATGGTAGGATCTAGATGGTGCTGCCTGATAAGCAACCATCCTCTCACTGAAGTCCGACAATAAACAGCTTGTATTCCATCATCTTTCAAAGTAGAAATTTCAGGGTCTTTGAGGCGAAGGAGTTAAGAAAATTGTTGACGCTGTCTTATGACATGACTGGCCTTGACCTAGACTAGAGTCAAGACAAGAGCATAGCAAATACAAAAAAATTGAACATTATTCAAGGACGTGATAAAAATACTCTCTTCTAAGCTACAGTGTTGCCTCGTCTCAATATGAACGTTATGATTGTGTCGGGTGTCGAACCTACGACCTAACGAGCCGCGGCCGACGCATGAATATGCAAGACCGTGATCACGGATGGACTTTACCCACATGTTGAACTTTAGCAGTTGCAAATTGGAACACCCCTACTAAAAAAAAATATAGACGAGGGATTTAAAATTGAAAAAAAAAGGAAAAATAAAGAAATTGGTGCGGACAGGAAATGTATTTTTACACCAAAAATAAAAGTCGACGAAACTGAAAGACTTTATCTGAAACTTTTAGGAACTTTCAAATCCTGAATTAATGTAAGTTTTACTTTAGCTAGTATTTTGATAGAAATAAATATTTACTTAAAAAATGCATGTAGGTAGGTACTTGTATAATTTATGTAATTGTACCTACATATCATAGAGATAATCATCGGGATTTCATTTTTTTTTATATTTTATCAATTACACATGTCATGTCAAAATTAAAATAAAACCACTCGAAATAATTATGACCTGTGTCGTCAGCGCGGCAGTTGGACAAACAGGGCCAAGTCTCTAAGGGCCCGCGTCTTTTCATCGGTGCACCGCAGTAGGACCGCCAAGGGACCCGGGGCTGGGTTGCCAGATTTCAAATTCTAAGTTCATTGATAAAAATATTTTATAATTATTGTCATATTTTTATATATTGGAAAGTTCAGATGATTGATTAAAAAATTATACATTCGTAGTACAAAACGATTAGCTGAAAATAGATAAATTGTTGCGATACATAACAAGATTGACGCATAAGTTTCCAAATTATCTCAAGTAGTCGTAAAAATATAATCTAGTAAGAATAAATAAATTAGATTATAATTCTGAACTGCACATAATATTAACGTTTTTTTTTATTTCGACATAAAATATTAAAAAAATAACCTTGAGGTTAAGCTAGTATCACCATTGAAAGGGCGGCAAGAGTCGCGGGGGACCTCAAATTTCTATTTGCATATCTGCATGTCATAAATCTCTGTTTCACTTATTAGCCCTTCGTTGTAGGGTCGTTCGTCCCTTCCGAGGTTAGATGGGTATGTTAGTGGTTCGAGATTTGCGATTAAAAATATTAAGAAATAGCTATTTATGTAACTGTTGCATAATGAGGGATATTTAACGAGCGCAGCAAATTTCATAAAAGTATACACGAGTGTTAAATACTAATTATGTACAGTTTCATACAATAGTTTATCTACACTCATACAACAAATTTAAATTAAAGAAAAAATAAAGTAATCATTATTTCTTCTTTTCTAGTTTGCTCAAATAGCAAGCATCTGCGTAAAAATTAAAAAAAAAAACTTCATTTTGTTACAGCTTTGCGATAACGAAATCAAATTTGTATGGTTCCTTAGTCACGGCTGCATCGAAAGGTTTGCATTTGCTTAGCGTTTCTGTTATGTAAATGAAGGATTTACGACATGAGTGTAGATAAAGCTTATTTTTTAACTACTGGCAAAAACGTTTAAGTCTACCGAAACTACTTAAACTAACTACGCGATGTATAATGTATGTGTTTATCCCATTGATGTTATTATTGAACATATTAAAAAATAAAGTGTTACATTAACATAATTTGAATTGGCAACATCGGCGATAAAAACCTTAGAAGTACAGAAAAACTTAACAAGAATGAGATAAACAGAACAAAAAAGCAAATTATAAAAGCAATACTTACAATATTTCTCCAGATGATGTTCTGATGGTGATCCTCCCAATGGTTAGTGACAGTGACAGGGCCGATGGTTAGTGACAGTGATATTGCTAGTGATGGAGATACTACAGGTGGCACTACTGGTGATTGTTACTCAGAAAAAAAAAAGTGGTTAGTAATGTGACAATATAGTGATAAGAACAAGAACCATCACCAAGAGTAACCACCACCCTAAGTAGAAAAACATGCAAACAAAAACATGCATGGTACTGAAAATAGTCAATTAAAAAAAACTAAAAGCAATAGGTAGACAAACAACAAAAATTAAAGATATGTAGGTAATACTGAGTGTAAGGGACAGCTTCCAATATACTGATAGGGGTTGATTAGTCAACGAAACTGAACAACTTTCACAAATAAATTCTTTCAGCAAATGAAAAAAAAAATAGCTTCCTCTGATGGTGGTGGTCATTTTGTTTGGAAAAGTAAGATTTTCCTGGTGAAAGTCGTTCAGTTTCATCGACTGAGCAACCCCTATCAGTTTGCGGGCCCTTACACCCCGCATTACTATAACTTGTACACATTGGAGAAAAATGTATTATTTTCATGCAAATTTGCTCTGTCGTCTTTCACAAAAACTGGATTACTTTTTACCAAGAAAAACATCTTCGAGTTCAATGACTATTATAGTTTGATAGGCGCGAAATTTTCGTGATCGACAATTTCTTCTGCGGATAAAAATAAAACTTGCTGTCACATGATTTTTTCGCAAGATGTTTTTTTTATCGATTTGGTGACTGGAAAATTTCCACTATCTTTACCAAATCTTCATAGAAAAGAACAATCTTTTTTATAGTTAAACGACGAACAAGTGTTATTCTTATTTATAAAATATTCGGCTACTCACTTGTGGGTTTGACGGAGGCATTAGAGTCGACGTTTCTACCCTATAAGACACACCTGAGTCGTTGCGTGTCATCTCCTAGCTCCTGTATGATGACAATCATATATTTACGCAACTTCGAGGCTAATGCCTCCGTCAAACCCACAACTGTGTAGCCGAATATTTTATAAATAAGAACAATCTTGGCTTAAAGTTCGCCCATGTTTTAACCCTCTCGTTGCTAATTATTGTCCCGATACAATCGTGTCTCTCCGTACCGTATATCACTGAGCCCGCCCTAACACCGCCTCCCCCGTGTTGGGTTATCTCCGCATCTGAGTGTTGCTGGCAGTCAACGGGTTAACATTGGATATTTATAAAGATTTCTATTGTAAGTTTTTTGACATCAAATATATTTTATGGTCCAAGTATTTTATTACTACTAAAAACAAAAATAAATATAAGCATAAATTATCACAAAATCTTAAAAATAGAATAAGTCGTTCAGCGCGTCAAATGAGATTAAGATGTAAAAAAAAATTATATAGTTTTATGAAAATGACAAATCAAAGTATGACAAACTAATTGAAAAAAAAAAAGTCTTTGGGTAACTGGGCTTAAATATCTTTCTGTTAGTGTAATAAACGTAAACAAGTAGTGCCTACTGTGAAATAATAAAAATTGGCCAAAATTATGGTGACTAGTGTGATATTTTATGTTTTTGATAAATTGATCCAATAGCAACTCCGTCAGCAACATTTTTATTCCAACTTCTCATATTTTATGTGCAATTGATACCAGGCGCCAAGAAAGTCTAAGAAAGTGGACGGTCAAGTAGCCTCACACGACCAACATAAAATAACCTCCCTTGCCCACCAACCACGTATTTGAAAAACGGACATTGAATATTCGCAAAGGTCAACAAATGCTGGTCATTCAATTCGCGAATCACAAACTCCATTTGCAGTTGAAAAACTAAATATGTACTTTATTACGTTGCATCAGGGGATGTTTGGAATGTGTAAGTGAAGATTGCCAGTAATGTATATCAATTTCAGCAATAGGTCCAGTGACAGGGGACAGACGTGACAGAAATACAAATGGGTGGAGCTTTTTACGTTATTGAGTGAGGAAGTGACCCTCAGTATAAGTGACCGCATTCCCTTGTAGGTAGAGCCAAGAGGTGAATTCCATAGATATGTTTAACATGAGACACAGCGTTCAATAACTATTTTGTTTCATAAAAAGTGCTAACTCAAAAAATCAATGAGATCTTTTATCCTAGCTAAAGAACAACGTTTTCGTTATCGAAATATTTGATCAAACGTGGCAGAAGAATTTGTGTTATTTTTCAATCAATCTCTAAAAATGTGTCTTCAATATTACTACATCAATCAACCTGCTCTTATAGTCTACCTTATTTACAAATATCGTGGGAATATACTCAAAGTGTGTAAGTGAAAGGGCAATCGTTATAATACTGAAGTGATCTTGCGAAAATCGCACAAAATCTGGTGATTTCGAAGCGATGATGAGCAAATAACCGCCGATGTATTTCTGACATCTTCATTAGTACGACACCATGCGTTTAAATATTTCAACAGGTTTGAACTTAGCAACTTATAAAATACGATAAGTATACAAAGAACTTTGCATGGTGTTTGCTTGAGTGTTTTTATTTTTTTCAATTTTTTTTATCTCCCCTTTTTTATGTAATGAGGGTTTTTCTTCAAAATTACTAGAGAAGGTTATATTTATACTTATTTTTAAGTTTATGTAAGCAATTATGTGCAATTTTGCCTACCTCTCCAGAATTATTTTACAAATTTTTAGATTATTTCGCCGCCCTAACATTTTTCTATAAACTCAAAGTTGTGGGCCGAAACACTTACGCAAAGGTATTAATCTTCCAAGTTTGATTTATTGATACGATATTTTGAGGCAAAATGAGGGCGTTTTATCGCGAAACTGAAGCTTCAAAAAAAGTCTAGGTAACCTTAGCATAGGCTATGATTATTGCCAACCCACCAAAATGCGTGCTAAAGAAGATTTTTTTAACTCTAAGAAAATGTCAGAAATACACTTAAAAAAGTTCTAAATTCAAACTTAACTCATAGTAATTGAAATTTAAGGCGCAGTAACACCACATCATATCTCCGTGAAATCAAATTAATTGAGCAGTAAAAAAATGTCACTGCCTTTGCGATTTTTCCCTCCGACAAAGAAGAAAGTCTTGTCTAGTTCATCGTTTAATTTTCTTGCTACAGGTTCCGTAGATACTACAGTCTTATTGATAGTATATGGTGCACTTCTCAAATATAAAATGATAGTGTTATGATAAAATAAATACTTATTAAAGTATGTATTTATAAAAATAAAAGAATCAAAGTTTGACACAGACACAACAACTTTGAGTTTGTGATAGGAGTTTAATTTTTAGAAGTCGCGGGATATGATTCAGTGATAATTGATAAATCAGTAAGTTAAATCGATTTTACTAAAATGACACGTATCTTCTATAAGTTGTCATTTTAATACTCATTCTAAGTTGTCATTTTGAATATTCAATCTAAGATTTGAGATAATTTTCTATACCGTTTCATCATACTTACCATTTTTTTCTATTCTAAACAATTTTGTTAAGGAATCCTAAAAAAGGGAGGGCAACACTTCATTTCACGCGTTTTATACGAAGAGGGCCTGTGAGAAAGGTCCCCAATAAATCTCTCTGCGGAAGCATTTTTTGTCCGACGAAAATAGTTCCTCTTGTTTTGGGGATATTTTGGGGTTTTCGGCGATTGATATAGTGAGGGAATGCGAGGGGACTAATGCGATATTTTCACTCTGTTATTAATGTTTTTATTAATGTGGGCTGTGGTTTATTTGAAAACATTTTTTAACTAAAAAGGAAATTATTTTATGTGTCTTTGGAATCGAGATAGTTTAAATTTTTAAACACTGATTCAATTTTGTTTAAAAAAATAGAGACTAAGATATCCACAGAATCAATCGAAAAAACAAATAATTTTCGATTAGGTAGTAGGAGCCTTAATAAAATAAAATTAAGAAATACCAAACATCGTCTTATTATTTCTACCATACAAGAATCTAAAGCTTTTCTAAAGTCTATAATGGGAAATAGTGGTAAGTATAAAACCTCTTAAATCTCCCATTTGGCGTAAAGGATAAAGACAAATGGGTATTGGGCAGCCCAGGGCGGTTGTTCTTTATTTTATTCATTCTAAGGGCTGGGCCAAATAAATCAAGCCCGTCAATACCAGCGTTGGCTAATGTTGGCCCAACAATCGCCTTTTTATGGGGAAATTGTTACATACCTACTTATTAATAAATTTTGTGTACCTACAGAACCAGATCTACCTGTACACTAAACGGCAGAATTCTTGAGATAGATTGTGATTTTTTTCCAATATTTGATTCCCAGATTGTGTCATTCTAAGTCAAGTTAATTTTCTACAACTATAACTTAGTTGGACGTAGAGTCTTCTAAATTCAGTTATTAAGGTTGTTTATTAATTTCGTTATCAACATCGCCATAAAATTAAGGCCAAAATAAGAAGTTCTTTTTAAACGGTTATAATATTATCTAAAATGAGCTGTTAAGGCCCTGAAGTAACTTGGCAGACACGGGCGAGAGGGAGTTGTAGTAAGTGAAACTCTTGTGGACTCCGTATACTGAACTCAACTGAACACTCTTTATTACTAAAATCTATACCTTATATAGTAACCTATGAGTGCGTCAATCCACGACACTCTACGTGATTCTATGTAAGTTATCAGGGGAGAGGGACCTTATCTCAATAACGTGATCGCGTGATATTTGCTATATCACACCTCCCCTGAAAAGGATAGGCTTCCCTCCCCTGAAAAGAACATCCTAGCTAAAAACTTCTTTAAAATAAAAATTAACTTAAAATTACAAAATTACTTACAATAGTATAACATAAAAATATAGAACAAGATAATAAGTAAAGTTTTTTCTAAAATTAAATTACATATAACCTTAATATTCATAATTAGTAAACACATTTTTATTCCATTAATATTATGGCTTACATACTAATGATATTTACCTACACTTTGTTAAATATATTTAAGTTCTAACTGCTATAATGAATAAAAATAACCTAAATAATATTATTATATCACAAATTACTATTAAACTAAGTGTCAAAATCAAGGAAACAAGTCATAATCGAGGAACAAGTCATTATTTGAAGCTTCATTTTTCAAAATTTTCATTCAATTTTCATTGAGCTCATTTTATTATACTAACTCTATTGATTTTACATAATTTTATCAGCTCCCCTATCGTTGCGTCTCGGCGCACCTCCGTTAGTAGAGAGTCCTGACTTATGCAAAATGTAGAGTCACAAATAATTATATCTCTTGAATTCATTATTATCTGACACCATTTTTCTTCAAATATTTGTACGTACATATTATATAATCCACTACTTGAGGCTGCTCAAAACCTAAGAGCGAATTTCTATTCTCCTTACTAACTTCCTTTCCAAATCCGGTATATTCCATACACCATTTTATAGAACGCGTTAGAACTACTACAAAGTTTACTTTACAATATAGTGTTCAATCTCATTTCTCCTATCTCAATAAATAACAAACCCTTTGAAAGAAACAAAACCTTATAAACCAAGCAATGATTAATACAAAAACAGAAAAAATGCTGATGGCGCATACTAGTCAATTAACTATGTCAATCGTCTACTAGACACATTCCACAATGTTCTAAATCGCTTAAGTATGCAAAAGTAAATTCAATGTCAAGATTGTGATGTAATAATTACTTGTAAACAAATGCTACTTGTTTTAACTTAAAGATAAAATTAAAAACATCCTTACTAAATTTTAAATCACTATCCTTAAACAATGTAAATAATACTTAACACATAATTAATTATTTTAAGTTACTTAGTATTTAAACCCGCTGTAAAAAAAAAAAAAACTATATATATCTTAGCAAAATAATACTACGAACGTCCGATCTTCATGGATTTTCCAAACGCCTCTTCCCAGCCAATTGGGACTCGAACTCCCTGCTGCGTCCCGCGCCCGTCTCGTCCAATTTTCGACGCATCTTGCTCGCAGCACTCGTTGGTTGACGTTGTAGCCCATCTTCTCTCTTAGTCGAAGGCAACGCGCCATCCCGTCGACCGGCAGTTTCCAGCGATTTCTTAGGGTGGTGATTGATCATGACTGCTGGCAAGGTAGCCCCAAAACTACCCTCGGCTCGGTGCCATCTTCCCAAAAGGCAGCACTCGTAAAGCTCAGTCGACTCGGTGACGTCAACGCCGCACGTCTTAGCACGAAGTTGCAGATAATACAGCCACGGTCAAAAAAAAACTTACAGTCTTTCAGCCATTTTCCAGTTACACTAGATACTGTCCTGTCACGGTCGCCATGATGTAACTTGGCAGACACGGGCGAGAGGGAGTTGTAGTAAGTGAAACTCTTGTGGACTCCGTATACTGAACTCAACTGAACACTCTTTATTACTAAAATCTATACCTTATATAGTAACCTATGAGTGCGTCAATCCACGACACTCTACGTGATTCTATGTAAGTTATCAGGGGAGAGGGACCTTATCTCAATAACGTGATCGCGTGATATTTGCTATATCACAGCCCAAATATGCAATAAAATGGAGGCATAGAGTAATGAAACTCTATACCTTCCAAACACTCAAAATTCATCGAGGTATCATATTTCTTTTAATGTTGTACTGACTTGACTTTCAAGTTAAGAAATTATACTTTATATTGTAATGATTTATTATATTGTTGACAATAATCATTAAAAGGTGTTAAATCATTTTAAAATTTAATCGTTAACATTAAAATTAAAGTGACGTTGGTGTTCTGTCAAAACGCGGTAAACTGAATTAATAATTTTGAAGTTAAATTCATTTACATTTAAAATGATGAATGATAAAATATCCGGTAACATAGTGACGAAGTACTCAAATTAAAATATTCACTTTTTACCGTTGAACTTACTTCAAATATTGAAATAAATAATCAAATAGAATTAATAATCAATAAGATGTCATTGACTGTCGAAGTCGATATGGATTATTGAATTTCCTAACACAAATTTAATAGATGATAATAATGTAAGTAATGTGATATTTTTAAAATTTACAAGGAAAATTGAATTTAAAATTTTAAACATTCGACGAAATGTTAAAAAAGTAATAGCATCTTACGGTACTTGTATCCGACAAATGAAAAAAAAAAACAATATCTTTAACACCACAACTAACACCATTTCTAAGCCCACATTACCCGAATGGGCTATACTCGAGTGCAATAAATAACGCAAAACACTCACAGTAAGTAAAAGTTGTCGCTTACGTGTTTTATACGCGACAAAAAAGCGCAGGGGTGCATAAGAGATCAGCTCTTAGCTCTGAGTGCGTTTTCACCATTTTGTTGATAGGATAAGTAAGTAGGTAAACCGCAGTTTTTTTTTCTGGTGCAGATTTATCTACTTGACTTGGTAAGTAATTAAATGACTTTAACTTTAGAAAGTTCTAGAGTGGATACCGCGAATCGGCAAACGTAGTATAGGCCGTCCTCAAACTAGTTGGGGCTGTGATGTTTGTAAGAATGAGGGCAGAAATTGGATGAGAACGGCTGAAAACCGGTGTGGCGTGCCATGGTAGAGGCCTATGTCTATCTTTGGACTGATATAGGCTGATGATGATGAACCTTGATAAACATAATGTTAAGGGCCTAATAATAGTCGTTTTCGCCTAGTCAAGTTTTGAGATTTTTTCCCGAAGAATTTAACTTGGTGTATTGATTTAGAGTCTAATAAAAATAAGTAAAACTTCTGCCTGCCTACACTATCAAACTTTAATTTATTCTGTTTACTAAACAAATAATGTACACAAAATTATCCCACTAAATTCATATTTAACTCGTAAGCTTACGAACTGTAAAAATATTTATAGAAAATCAATTTGAATCAAATATTCGAAATGAGCCTCCGAAAATGTGAAATTGGTATTCATAATCCTACTAATGGCATTCGGTAGTTTGGGAAAATACGTTTTTATTACATGTGAAGTGTTTATTCTGTGTGCCTTATGTAAATTACTTATTTAAATAAAGTATTTGAGTTGAAGTTTGACGTAGTACTAATTCGTAAATTATAGTCCGACCGCCATTACTGTTCAGGTGGCATTATTACGAACTAAAATTTGTCTAGGTTACAATGACTGACAGCTATAAGTAGTGGCAACGTGACAGCTGCACAGATTTTTTCGGATTATCTACTTATACTGACTTTATCTTATCCTCATAAGTGATCTAAGACAATCATTGCTGTTTTTCTTTAATGTTTGTGGTAGCAGGCTAGACGTAGCGTCTAGAGCTGAAAACACAGCTCCAGTGAAGGAGGTCCAATATTGTCGTAATATATTGTATTTTTTTCTTTTTTTTTAAATTTATTTTATAGACATGCCATGTCATTGTGTTATTCTGTAGTATGTACCTCTAGTGTCAGAGTTTTTGAATCGAGCTGAACAGCTCTACTATTGAGTATGTCTCACTTAGACTTGTTCATACTTATTTGACAATTACATTCATTCCTACGTCTTACTCATACTACCGGCTCAACGAGCTAGCAGAATGAGAGAAAACAACCAATATAACTAGTAACAAACTAAACCTGCACATTGATAGTGAAACTAATTCTAAAAAGGATCTTAAATACTAGGCTTTCTATTCTAATAATCTTCAATCGCCCCATTATAAACAACTGCGAGGTAAAAGCGCGATAGTGTCCACAATTAGCATAAGCACAGGGCTGTACTCGGCAAAAATGCGTAATGATGCTAGAACAGGGCCGTACTCAGTAAAAACGCGCAATGATGCGCGGTTTAATTGACTCGTTGTGAAATGCATCAGCTGCGGCCCTTGCTATATTATTGGTGTAAGTCATAAGCGGAAGCGACCAAACTCATTAGAATTTTGCAAAACTTTAAGCTTGCTTTTTCATTGATAAACAGGAGGAAATTAATGCTAGAGCTCGAAATTGTGGAACAAGAGTGTTTTAAACAAACTAATCAGTAAACAAACTAACGTTGAAATCTTTTCCAGTTCCATCTAGATGAGTGCTCTATCATTGGCTTTATCTTGGTAACTATTACATAAAAAATATTGGATATTTATAAAAAGTGGGGATTTAAAAAGCATGGCTGAATCTTTTTATATGATTATTGTAGTCGACAACAGTATAGAGTAAAAAATTGGTAAAACTGACCGCAAAAAACTAAAATTTAATAGTGCCAAATAGTTAGGTAGGTATATTTTGTTATACGTGCTTATTATAATGAGCGATTATTGCTATTATCTATTGATGCTCTATTATAGAGTAGCTGTTTCCTTATGTCTGTAATCTATCAGTCCTGACTAATCATTATAATAATGCAAAATAGATTGTTGCCTATGACACGTGCCACAGACTAAACAAGAGCTTCTAGACAGCACACGCCCGCCGCGCGCCGGCTAGCCGACACGAATTTATAGGTAAAAGTTCGCGACCGGCCGACCGGTTCGCGATCCCGCACCACAACCCAAAACCAACCTACATCCTTTCATAATAGAGCTCACAACCGATCATCCTAACGCGAACTCTATCGGATACTTTCTTAATTGTACTCTTAAGGAAGACCGTGGGAATGTTGACCTTATTACGTGAGCGGTAAGTCTCGTTTTAAATTGATCCGTTTTCCCGGCCTTGCCGCTTCGCTCTCACCTGAGGTTCACGTGTGAACCTGCATTAACCTGCCAGGTAAATACGACGTCAGGTGCAGCTAGTACTTTCTTCGCGGGCGACTCTTTTAATTGGCCGTGTAAAGATGTTTGAGATAGAATTATTGGGCGTGCGGGCCGTCTAATTCTCTATGTGGATTTATGATGAATACCTCTTGGTTCCGCCTTGTGTTTTAAGACTGGTCTCAAAGAAAGCAACGATTTATGTTTCTGTGAATAACTGATAGTGCTTGAGCTTTACTTTAACTTCCATGACGGACTGGGAGCACTAGGTTTTATTCCTGTGCATACTGTTAAAGCAAGTAAAAGGGCCTGAGGGCTTTTAGTAGGTAAGTTGCTGACGTACTGCCTATCCCCATGAAAAATAAAGGTGTGATATTATGTATTAATTAGGAGCTGTAGGTAAAAATATAAAAAATTGACAAATTGTTGATTACCTAAATGAAGTGACGCATCTATCCCTTATTTTGGTCATAATTATCTTTGATTATTTTGAGCTTAAAGTTAAATTGTTATTCAATTAACATTTTAAAGTTTCATTAAGCCAGCAGTTACAGAAATATAATTAAATTCTTGTAATTAATTAAGAAGTTACAAGTTATTTTCAGAAATATAAATAGCTAGATCTTTAAAGTTTAATGCACGCGATTAACAATTACATAAAACTAGTATTCAATTTATTTTTATACAAATAGCTCAGAGCTTTTGTCATCCATCTGTAATTAGAAATAAACTCGAAATCTACTCTAAATCAAAATCACGCCTATTATTCTTACGGGATAAGCAGAACATCAACATCCAATATAAATTTGTATGCTTAATTTCAGGAACGTTTCAGATAGAACTAGGTTATTTATTCGGAAGTAGCGAAACAAAAATGTACCTACAGAAAACACTTGGGACAAAATACCGAGTCTTAAATCCCACAAAACTAGTTACCAGTCTTAAATAGCAGAGAAGCCTGGTGTCTTCTATCTTGTCACAGACAGACGGACAGACGCAATGCATATACGGGGACGTTGATTTAGCGCATTCCTGGTGCGAATGGACCCGCTAAGGTATGCCTGATGTATGCTTTATACGAATGCAGCCGTTAGATGTTGGGGATTTCAATATAATATAAGGGCTTATGTAAAATATTCTTTACAAATAAACGGGATAGATAGTCAATGGCGTTGTGTTTAACAAAATGTGGAGGGATGATTCGAATATGTTTGTGTTTTGTTGTAGGTAGTGACGGATCATCATAACATAAGCACATAGCAATATCTATCCCGTAGAATAAGTCGACGAGGATATTCCCAAAATTACATACAAGGTCAAGATAATAATTCTACAACATGGATAGACTCTCACATCGATGGAGGTAACATGCTAGAAGACTTTGATACTGGTATTAGATCTAACTATGACATATATTCGGTTGTACCGGCTTTTACTATATTAAAGTCTAGAAAATTTATTCTGTTAAAACAATTTTTCTTTTAGGACCCTGTATATTTTACTGCGCTTCATCCGCTAAGGACTCCTGCGCATGCAAATACTGGATCTAACCGTGACTGCGTATCTTGTTTTACTCTAATAGGGTAATTAACTTTATACCAAGATAGTAACTGTTTAAAGATTTTCTATAATGATGTTAAGTTACTTGTACTCGTTTATAGATCTATTAATTTGTACTCAGTGTTTATTTGTGACGTTTAAGTTGAAAATATGTGGGAAAAGGAGTTTTAAAAGTTGTAGTTGATGACATAGTAGTTCTTTTGTCATTTCTGTCTAATGATGAAGAAGAACTTTAGCACTCAGCGATCATTCGATAGCTCAGAGTCGTCTTGCTCGGAATCCCACTAGCGTCCTTATTTTTTTGTTTTAAAAAATGTGGGTGGTGTGACAAAAATTGTATATTTATAAATGTGTTATGGAAACAACGAAAATTACACAAAAAGACTGGAAACACGGGAGGTGATTTTCCAGTAGTAAGACAAACCAGACTAGGAAATAAACCATAATATTATTTTCTGTATTCTATGAGTGTGGTCGTTTAAGTTACCGAGAAAGGCACACACAACTGGACCACCGCTTCGTTCTTCAACTACAAACTGACAGGTCGGTGATGTTTGACAGGTGTTAAATCGAGTGAGCGACGCGGGCGCAGCGCTCGGCGCATGCTTCGAATTAGACGAGTCATGCCGATTAAGTAATGTACTGTATCGCTTTCAACTTGCACCGTGCAAAGTGGGATAGGAACTTTTCCACAGGTAGGCGTTATGAAAAATTATAAATATTTGAAAAAAATGTGATGTTTAGTAAAAAATATGCTACGGCGTAGCAGTCCCGTAGCTGTGTAATGATTTTTGCTACGAAAAAAAAAATCACATTACCCGTTATGCCCGCCCATGCTCCCAGTCTTATCTAGACTAAGCACAAAATTATACAGTGAAAATTTTCAATCACCAAAGAAATTTTTGAGGGCTGAAACTGAACAACTTTCCCTATGGAACGTAGGTCGAAATACGATTGAAAAGCAATTGGTTATCCCATACAAAATGACTCGATCAGCTGACACCTTTTGTAAAGAAAGTCCAAATAAATTATTTCATATTTCAACCCATGTTCCATACAGCAAGTTGTTTAGTTTCATGTCCTAAGCAATCCCTTAAAATTTCTTTAGTGAATGAAAATTCTCGTTTTATTACAGAAGTTCATATAATCTTTATGCCATTAGCCAGTCAATAAAGCAAACACTTTCTATTCCTACTGGCAACATGAGCAAGTAAATACACAGGCAGTAAGTTTACTTTCTGCCATAACTCATAATGTAGCTATCCCACAAATCTAATACGAAACCTCATTTACATTTGCGGAGTCAGTATAGATCTTAAGGCTCGTATTTATAAAACGCTTTTAAGATTGAGAGCAATATTAAGTGCGGATTTGGACAGGTCGTTTTGTACTGAAATTACATTTTTGATTCAAACTCAAACTCGCTGTCACTCTTGAGAGCTGATTATAAATACGGGCCTAAGATACGTAGGTAAATAAGTATTATAGAGTGGTAAGATTCGTACTTTTGTTCGTGATAATAATGATAAAAATTACATTATCTAGAATTTTATAAGTAACTTATTCCTAATTTTTAATTTGCTGTGACAGGGTCCATAATGTTTGAACTATTTTAGTGATTACAATAACCTAACTATTTTAACATTGTGGAATGTAAATAAATGAATGATTGAGCTCAGAAAACCACGAGTAACTAAATGTATTTCTGAACCGATTTTTCGTTTCATAATTAAAAGATAAAAAAGATTCACATTTTATATTTTTATATCAACAGTAATCGAAATCTTACAAACAACAAAACTATATTTTACTTTGCTAAATATTAGCAATTCTCTTATCTAGAGCCGTACGTAACATCGGCTGCTGATATCGATCTAATCTATCGACCACGATATCCAGTACCGTGTATCGATATCGAGTTTGTCACGAATAGGGGTCGTGAGCATATCGAGTTAAGTGGGTGGTGTCCTGTAAAGCAAATGGCTATTTAATATGTACTTTATTTTTGAAATACTGTATGAAAAGATGCAAATCAATTGAACCTTTTATATTTTAGGTATGTCTGTAATTTCATTAGCTGTTGACACTCTGCCTTCACCGTAATAATATCAATGGCAAATTCCAAAACAAATACTTCTTCTTTTTTAAATCCGGTATAAAACTTTTCCTCAGCGCATCAAAGACGAAAAGTACATAAAAAATGCAATATTATAAGTCCAACTTGCAGCCTCACAGACTTCTCATATCTCATCAGAAGCGCCATATCTCAAAACCACCTTATCTCTACATGCTAAATTACACTTGTCAACTCTAATTTGAAATATCGATAATGTTGAATCGATTAATCTTCTCCTTAAGCGTACATCGATAGCGTATTTAGAGATGCTCGATACGGGCCATTGTTTCAATTTATTCGATTTATGTATCGCACTGCGTGGGACTTTAGTGGATGACTTGGCGATTTTATACATATCGATTTTGTGTGATGGCCGATTTGTATCGATGTTTTGGAGAAAAATTCTTGGGAAGACACTAATAGATTATGTAGTGGGATAGGAATGGTAATAAAGTTTTTTATAACAGTCGAGTTTGCATTTGACTTGATACTAAGGTCGGTGAAAGAGACGTTTAAGTTTTTGGGAAAAGCATGCTTCCAAAAAAAACCTGTTTACCTTGAAGAGATCAGGGTTGAGAGCATTCGATAACAGATGCAGGCTGTGAATATAAATAAAAGCCTACGATAAAAAAAAAATTATACACGTAGGTATCTTAATTACTAAAAATATTTGAATTTTTATTACTCAGCAAATAAAGCCCAACACACGCCGCAGAGAAGGAAATGCAAAGGGGAGAGCGGGGCACACTGGTACACACTGATAAGAATGCCATTTGAATAATTATAATTAAGACAAGTCTTTGTAAGATGAATGTGGTAAGTCGAAGAATATTCATGGTCTTAAGACAACAAGTGACGTAATTAAGTGGCGTTTTGGAGGGAAATTAAATGGGGTATTATGACGTCACGTATGGATAATGCGTAATTATTAAGAAGACTGTGAAATGTTGAATCAAATTGTTTAACAGTGCAGAAAAGGTAATTATAAGCGTCACAAATGATTTTCGTACCTAGGTGCCAGATGATGTAGCTTTTTCTGAACTTTTAACAAAGTTTTTTTCTATTAGATCTTAGAATTTATTACTTTCATAATTGCCACCATCTTTTACGTTTGCGAGGCTTGCATTCAAAATAATTTTTAGTTGAACTACCGTCCGTGAATCGTATCTCATTATCAAGCCGACTACTCTACAACAATAGTTTCCACAAACTTGCCTACCGACAATGACCATTAGACCGAACCCGATTAACAGCCAAACAAGCAGAACAAGAAGGCACACAAATCACAAGATATTCAATCTCTGCGCTAAGGGCCGCGCCGCACTAACATTACAATATCGGCAGATATACCGCCAACTGCTGGGTTTTAGCGACATTACGCCCTTAAGGGCCCTGATGTAGAGATGCGCTGGAAGTATCTAATTAGGATTGTGGGAAACGTTATCGGAATGTAAATTGAGAAGACTTTAAGACTATTTAGTTGAGCAATAATAGGAGCTATTTTTCCCCAGTAACCTCTTTGAATTTTTTAAATCTTTTAGTTTGTTATGCATTTTGGTTTGCTACATTAAATAAGTCATACAGATTATCTTATATTTCTCTTCGATATTTTCCAAAAAAAAAAAAAAAAGAAATATGTGTCCTTTTCAATTACGTTTACCTACCTACCCATTTTTATTTAGCTGAAAGTGCCTAACCAACGTGGCGAGTAAGTCAAATCTTACAAATGCAAAAGTGGACTAGTGCCTAAGAAATTGTAGCAGGTGTCATCCAACGTGTTGTATTTTCTACTGATACCACATCCAGCACACCTAACCCTCGAATTAACGATCTGCAAAGGGACGCGGAAGGGATAGGTGAAGGGCTTGTACAAATTAAGGGATCTAACGGCTATCACCGATCTCGAGGCAATGTTTAAACTGCCCTCCGTAGCAGGGATGAATTTTAATGTATTATCGCCTTTAGGACAACGCGTTACATGAGGCTTAGGGGTAAGATTTAGGGGTGTTTTGGTGACGTGGTATTACTTAAGTCAGGTTAAGCTTAAGAAAAGTCTCGGAAGGAATTGTATTTTGGTAAACGAACCGAGCGCTCTCTATGCGAAAAGTATTGTAAAGTTTTAATGAACCTAAAACTTATTTTTAGCCAGACGTTTAATTGAAAATTATTGATGCAAGGAAAATAACTATATGCCTAAAATACCTAAACTAAATCTTCAGGGCGCGGCAGTTTTACTGCCAGCCAAGATGCAATTTTTTTATCACATGAAGTGTCATTCATCGGGCTTTACCTACTTACAAATCTATACTCACAAATCTATTTAAAGAAGTTATTACAAATGAAAAGCAATATAATTTTAAACAATATACCTAAATAAGTACTTCTACCTATGACACATAATCTACTTGTTGACAAAGATTCTGCTTCATGCGCAAACTATCCACTGCCATTATAAACAAACATAACCGAATAACCCAGACCTTTGGCAGGTTAATACCACTCCTTCCACCATCATGAGGCCCAGGGGTCAACACAAATTGGCCATATTAATTATAGCTAGAGTAAGCATTGTTTATATTACAATGTTACATTTACGGAGGTAGTTACAGAGGTTAAACCTCAGCCCTAATTGATTTCGCTTTAAATACGGTCCAAAGTGTTATTTTATGGTAATAATACTATTAATAATAAACCGTGGCACATAAAATTATATTACACTTTGGAATGTCAAATGATTTAGTGCAATTTAATAAGTTTAAATAACTAGCCCGTTTGTTTATAGTTAAAGCTCTTGTGGTTTATGTTATGTTTATTCAAAATTAAGTAATTAAAATGTAAGCTCAATAAAGTTTCGGTAACCCTTTAAACAATTGGAACCTAAAGTAAATTATTCAAGATAAACTTAAAGAATAAAAACAGCAAATTATTTGTGAAACAAAAAATTTATACATTTTTGGATCGACTAAATTCCGAGATATAACAAGTCCGTTCTTGGAGATTAGTCGTTAGATAATCTTATAATCTAACCTATTAATATAAAAATATGTCTCAAATATTCAAAATTTTGAACTTACACCGTTTTTAATGGGCAACCACATTGTACACTTCAATAATTCAACTAAAACGAGGTGTGAGCCAACGATAAACTATTTTTTTATTATTTTTTAATACGACCAAAAGCAATTTATGTAATGGGGTGCAGTAATAAAGATAAAGTCAAAAGAAAATCTTGACACAAATGTTAATTTGGATAATTTTGTTCAGATAACCGGTGTGAACAGGGCAATAAAATCAGGTATGAAAAATATTGGCCTGATAATCTTTTGAACTAAATATATCGGTACAAAACTAAGATTAGCTTCTCCTAAAATGGTGGATAGTAGATTCCTATTTGAACTAGGAGCAAAAATAACAGTAGATTTTGGCAGCTGATACTCTATCCGGAACCTCAAAACTTTTAAAAGCAGTAAAGGAACGAATGTGTTTGTATTTGTAATTGTATTTGAGGAATCTGAGGATTTTGGTGCATTGCAATTAGGCTCACCCGTAAGAAATGTAGACATAATTGGATAACCTATGAGTATTAGCACAGATAATATAATACTATACTAGTCAAAAGGGTCAGTTTTCCCCTCGCCTTCTATAAATTCGGCTCTAGGCGTCTTATCACCCATCAGTCTCCTATTCACACACCACCTAAATCTGAATAAACCCGATCATACGCCCGGACAGTTCGAACCAAACTTGGCATTCCTCGTCACTGAACTATTGTCGCTTTGTCTCAGACTGAGACAGAGAGTCTCAGTGTCACGCGATAAAGCACAATAAGGGCCAAGTTTGGTGCTGTTTGACGCAACTTTACCTGACTGACACCAATGGTGCGTCAGTTTGACGTGTTTTAAATTAAACCTTGAAGAAACATGTAATTCCTGTATTGATTTGTAAGCGCACAAAATCACTAAATCTGGAATAAAATGGTCACCTATGTCATTGTCTATCCTGAGAGAACAGAAAGGGACGGCAAAAGTTTCGGTTAAGATTTAGTTAAGTCATGCTCTCCACGAATCGATACCTAGCAATGAATGGTAAGGATACGATTTATATAAATCTTAACTAAAAATATTGCCGTCTATTTCTGTTCTCTCATGATAAAAAATGACAGGTCAAGGTTTAGTGATTTCGCGCGCATCCGAATTGCCCCCATTGTCAAAAGGGTCAGTTTTCCTCTCGCCGGCACCAAACTAGCAACTATTGTCGCTTTGTCTCAGTGTCACGTGATAAAGCACAATGAGGGCCAAGTTTGTTTCTGTTTGTTTCGCAAGTCATGAATAGGCTTCTTTAGCTTTGTGTATCAGTTATGGATGATTTCGGCTGCGATTGCGAATGTCTATATTGAGGACGTTGTGCTTGCCAGCAGTCTTTGTAAACAAACGGTATTTTATTGTTATGGGAGGCAAAGTTATGTTTGAAAGGAAGAAGATGAGAAAAAATATTGCGATACTTAAAAATCTTTTTTATAAATGATTTTGGAAATAGGTCACGAAATCAGGTGTATTACAACAACAACAACAGCCATTGCAAGAAAAGTGGCTCACTCATGATGAGATGTATTTGCCAAGCTCACTTCGTATGGAAAGCGTATTGGTGAAATTTTAAAATTCAGTTTTTAGAAATATTATACTGCAAAGCATTTATTTTGAATGCTAGTTTTATATGACTGTAAGCAACGGAAAAGTACTAACAATAAATTTTAATTAATCAATCCATAACCTCCAAATTCTAATTTCTTTGGGCGACCAAAATAAATAATTGTTATGTTATCCCTCTAGGGTAGTAATACGAAGTGACACCTAATTCAATTAATATCGGGCAAACAACCGCCGAAAAGTTGTTCTCCAATGTATTGCGCTATTTGCATAAGGGCGAGTGGTAAAAGGGGTGTAAGTCAAAAATATTGGTTTTCGAGGAAAGTGTAAAGTGGACGTGTCTCATGATGATTATATGAATCGATAATGTCAGTGTCAAAGTGTGGGAAAACAGAAACCTGCATTATATAAAACTGAACGCGTGATTAATAAAGGTATGATTTATAACTGTGAGTAAAGGTGATTTATAAGGGTAGTTACGGTACAATAATCATAATATAAAAGCAAATTATTGTGCAGAATTAAACTTTTTTTTTTTGGGAATCACGACAATTTTTTTTTATATGCAGCATATTTCGCAGTTAAAAGTAGTTACCTACATACAGTTCTTACTTTCCACGATAGGTACATCAAAACAAACATCGACCGCATTTAAATAATTATAAAACGGTCAGTTAAACACTTCGGCTGCGGAGTGCGGACATTAAAACAGGGTCCGTGCTCCGGAGGGTTAAAGATTGGGAGGCGACCGCCACGGTGATAACCGCCATCTGTGACTGCGACCGCGACCGCTACCATTGTCTGACAAAGACCAAAATTGGAGTAGATGTCGCAAATTGAACTACATAAATTTATTTTTATTATTATCTTTCCGGTAATTAGAATTTTGAGACCGGTTAGTGCCTGATATTTGATTATGCCTGAAAATTGCCCAAACAGGGCAATTTTTATCATTGCTGCAGTAAAACATCGTCAACGACGTGAAAGGCGTAAAAAAATAATAATAGTGCAATATGGAATAGTAAAAATATTATGGGAATATTTTTACTATTCTGAATGAAATGGAATGGAGATAGTTTTTTTCACAATGGGAACGAAAAAAGTAACACGCTGACACAGTTTAAAGAAGCTGTGATATCTACTCCAAAATAAGTCTCCGAACTTTACCCTCCGCTGTACAGTCAACAACAGACTCACGCCATGACCACAGAATAAATAATAGTACTCTATGACAGTTCTTATTGCAATCACAATAAGAGCTAGAGTACTTTCAGTGTTGGTTCTGAAGGCACACTGTTATACTGAGCATTATGATTATGAGATCTTAGCAAGGCGAAATGCATTACTAAATGAAAGGGGAATTTTTGTTTTCTACTTTATTTACGCAAAAAAACAGGGAGCATTTTTTAATCAATTGTGTATTTGATAGAATTGTAAACAAAATTTTCTTAAAGACAACACGTGGGAACTGTCTATCATTTCGTTTTAATAAAACGCTTGTCACGATACGAAGCTAAAACTATAGATAACTGTTACACTGATGTGTTTAAGATGATTTCTTACGATACACTTGTCAAGCGGGGTGCGCTGCCCATCAATCATTTATTTACTCCTTGACGGATGCTTTTCATACTGACTGTACTTTCCTAGTACCTATATATTAGATTAATATTTCAAATAATCATAATGGGTGGTAATCATAATCAAATGGTATGACGATTATAAAAAGTATTTTTTTATAGTTACGCAAAATGCAAATATTGGGATCGTCTGAAATCTGTCGTATGTTTGGTACAAAATCGATTTCGAATGGATACAAATTGAGCATAAACTGACCTGAAAACAATGGTCCATACAAAATTCAATATAATATTTTATTTTACGCCCATTGCAAAGCGGCGTATGGAATAATTTTCATTCCGTACGTCGGGGTATTGTACAAATATTATATTTTTATATTAAGTTTGGTTGAGCATGAATATAAACAAAATATTTATGTCGATGCCGTCGCATACTTAACTAAATTGAAAAGATTTAACAATGCAAAGAAAAGTTGTAAAATACAGCATACCTTAGATATATTGTGATGTAGTGAAGGCAGTAGCGTAAATCCATTTAAATTCTTTATATAACCATATCAAAAACAATACGCCTTATGAGATTTATAATAACAACTTCGTAGAATGAAATATTATAATGTGACAAACCTGTACATAGGTACCACAATTCTGAATTCCAAGTCACGATGAAATTGAAACTTAGTTTATATTGTACGCATTTGTTGACGAAGTGTACTCGTTCCCATGATTAAACTTTGACGCCATAAATATTGTACAAGTGACGCAAATTGAACAGCAGTACGATTTACAATAAATGAAAAAGTTGGCTTGAGATTGAATTTCCTTTTATTTTTTGTTCTAAATTTGAATTTTCTCAGCCAGTACTCGCTTCATTTTGCTGCGACGCGTAAATGGACCACAGCATCGAAGGGAGATAACGGTAAAGCACGCCCCGGCCGGGATAGCTCGTTCTAACTAGGCAGCGCGAGCCAGCTTTAAATACTCCCAGATAGCATCTACTAATTAATATTAGTTGCTCGACCCCAGCTGACCTTTGCTGAAATTATGGATTTTGATAAGATTCCCACCACACTATAAAGTTTGTAAGCGTTTGAGTTGGCAGACTTTATTGATAAAATTGTTTACTTCCTGGTAATGTTGTTATTTCAAGTATGCAATCGATATTTTTGGTTGGTAGTATACTGGAAATTGAAACATAAAAAACATTGCCATAAAGAAATGCTATATTTATGCACTTGCTTTATTTATGCCGTATTTTACTGAGTTTTATCTCGAGATAAGTCAATATAAGTACGTATAAATCTCGAGGCAAATGTTTAAGCTATTAATGGGGGGATTTCGCGAGGCTCTCACAGGTAGAATATCTTTACTACGGGAACTTTAATGAGGTTATCCGATCGGCTCTTAGACAAAGCCCGGACCAATATTAGAGACATATTGATATAATAGCGTCATTATTAACCATCCTCTATCTAAATTACTATTGCATGTCTTAGTTAAAGACCATTTTATCAGAGAAGACTTTTAATCTTGTCAGATAAGTTGCCAAGATTTTTTTAAAACAAAAGTAAAACATATAAGTTGCTAACCATATAAGTTAACAAAAGTAAAATATGTCAAAAAACACTTTAAATTTTCCAAATTCAAAGATACAATGTTATACTCAGTCGACCGCAGAATTTAAATTATTTTAGCACGTACTAGTCGTCCCTTCCGATAAGGCCGCAAGCACGTGTTATTGTAGCCCGCGAACCCTTCAGATGTCATCTGATAAACCGACAGACAAACGAACGCAATCCGCACAAGACCACCGACCTCCCGCACCCTACACTTATCGCTCTGATTAAAATTTCCATACATCAACCGTTTAGGGTTAAAACTCTTTCATACTAATTTGGACTTTGATTTACAACTGTCACGATGCAAATTGACTTTTAGCCGATTTCTGAGTTACGCCGTTTTTACACCGAGCGTGACGAGCGAGTTCTTTCACCTCCGAATTCAAAGGAAATTGCATTGTTTTCTCCGGAAATAAAACGCATTGTCCTCCGAACGTTTGAAGTGGTGTTTTTCGCGCGATGATGCGGTATTTGTACATTTGACACGCGTCGTGACGAGGGTTCCGTTTCCAATCGGCGGAATTTCAATTTTTGCCACATATTTTTTGTTATTAATATTATGCAACGACAAGGCGTGACCTCACCCTGATTCAGTACGCATCTGTGGCCACTATATTGATATTTTCGGAGATACGCCCTTATTGCTTGTCACCAATCGCTTTATTTAGGATGCGTGAGTTGCATCATTTTCTGTACTAAAACAATTTTACGATCGAATAGCGGTCTTGATCGATTTCTCAACGAAATTCTATTATTCAGTAGAAGTGTTGCGGACGTTTCAATCAAATTGCAAAACTCATAGTCACAGCATCGCCATATATCTTGACCACAAAACCACACATCGAAATAATGAAATTTCATTTTCCACTTACATCGCTTCCTTATTTCCCACCCTATTTTCTGCTTACCGTTCTTAGACGGTGATGAAGTTCGAATTTTTCGTTCGGAAATTTCACGGAGCAGATCACATGGCTGAAGTTTTTAATAGAATTTGCAAGTAATCCGGCCACAATGGGAAGGTGATTGGTTGCCCGGCGGCTCGTGAAAAGAGAGGTACATCACTTTTGGCCGGTTTAACAATGCAGCAAATTGACTTGTAAAAGTTATTGTAAGGTGAGGAATGAAAATTTGTTGGTCACGCGACGTGCTTGATGGTTTTACAATTGGTATAAAGACGAGCAAGATTCGTAAGTAATATTTGTATTCAAAAGTATTGCATACGTTTATTCATAGTCATGCCACGTGGTTTGAGCAAAAAGTATGTTTTTTTTTATTATGAACATTTTGCTTACATTTAAATACATTGTGATCAAAGCAAATGATATTACTTAGTTGCGCTGCGCTACAAAACAAACTACTTTTAAGTTTTTCTTTTAAGAATAGACGGAAAAAAGCTTTTAGAAATTGGCAACATCATGCAGTAGAAAATTACAGTAAAAAGGAAAATTTTAGCTAGCTATGCAAAAGGATACAATAATATCAACAACTGAAACTTTATCAAAACCAAAGGTCCCCAAAACATGTCCCTCACTTCACTACACTACACCGACCCAACACTTTTTCAAAATCGTGACTCGCCGGCTCCGGTCGTCACGAATATAATCCCGTTACACCACTATACACCCACACTACTCTCACTTACACCCATTCCTATACACTAGAGTGAGATGGTTATAGTTACTAGGTTGCTAAATGCCTGAAGGATAGCGCCCGAGGTGAACTTTTTGATTGTTTTTGACGTGTTAACCCCTTAAGCCCAGTTATAAATATAGATACCTGTATTTAGGTGTGCAGGTTGCAAATATTACCTATTTTCCCTAAGAAAGTATCCCTCAGCATGGAGTCTCGTACAAAAGAGACTTTGTCATCACAGGAATACGTTTCAACCTACCTAACATTTACTACAAAAAAAAATACGGCTCTACATTCCGAGAAAAACTAAGAAAAATAGATAGGTGGGCACTCCAGGTACTTAAAATTAAATAGTGTGGGTGCATAATAATGATCTATGAAAAGTATTTAGGTAATTTTAGGTACTAATTCAGGGATCTATACCTACGGTTCAACAATAAAGCTGACGGGTAAAAAAAAATTATTTCAAAACCCATTTAACTAAAACTAACAATGTAGCCTTAAGAGCTATAATAATCGCTAAATGATGCATTAACTATTAAATAAAATGTAATATAATCAATAATTCAAACAATTCAAAGAGCTTGCCTAAATCCACATTAGATATCTTTAAATATACGTGAATGTAGCCATGACTATGCATAAACAGATACGATACTTTAATATAAAGGGTCTTATCAAGATAGAGCAAAATATTGTTCAAGCTTTTTTAATTGTTAAATCCAACCATGTCAAAATGCTTTACAAATTCCACACAAATAAAAAATAAAAAAGTCTTTTCTTTAATTTAAGGGTCGTAAGTATTTATGTTATGAAAACTCTAGATTTTTTTTTATAATGTTGAGTACCGATCACCAAAGCTTTAATTATATAAAAATTTAAATAATTGAAGCTTTATTTAAGAAACTGTAACAACTTAAGTATTTCTTAACTACCCTTAAACTGTTTGTTTATACGCCTCCATTAGTATAGTAGTGTTTTTTTAAAGCCAATTTGAAACACCCTTTATGATTTCCTTAGACTCTATACCTGGAGCTTTACATACGTTATAATTGTTGCTATGAGTATTATGCAATATGTCCGTCTGTGTGTTCAAACGTATGATTGTACGGTTCGTTAGTTCTGTTCATGTCGAAATAAATGTCTATCGCTTAGCCCAAGTTCTATTGGTTATTGTTTTGTACTTAGAGTAATGAAAAAAAACATAATTATCATAGTCTAAAGCAGGTGTATTTTTTAAATGTTTTTGTGATGTAAAATGCTAAATAATTTTCAAAAAACTATCTTCTATAAAATTATATGTAACATAATTAAGTTTCTATTGTGCATATGAGGCAATTAACTTGACTTAGAATGACACAGACCGCATGTTAAATATTCAAACCTTAAAAGTAAGTGCTTAAATGTGAATTTTAGGTTGGCAACATTCAGACGACTTCAAGAAGATTGCTCTATAATATAGCTGGTTTATAATAACCAAATTAAACCAATGACATTACGAATATAACGTACACGTAACCACATCGTAACACATCAACATCACCCTTGTTTATCATGATCATGATCACCAACATAATCGTCCACACTACATTAGATGGGCCAATTAAACTAAACGACCTCTTAAATTTAACCACGATTAAGAGCCCAATGAACTTGAATTTGGTACGTGTTAACTCTGATAAACGATTGTTTAAAATTTTATCGCGTTTTGGACATGAGTCGTTTAAAAAAAAATAAGGTGTCAAAGTGAAAAAACAAAAACGTGTTTTGTAGAGAATAAAATAATCCTAAGGAGGTTTAGTGACGTAAATAATAAAATAATTTGTTAGTTTAACGTATGTTGATGATTATTATAAAGATGTAATCAGGTAATTTCGTAAAATGATGGCGACGATTTCCTAGAATAAAACATAAATATTAAAATTATGAAGACACTTTGAGGAAATTAGGAAGCAAAAATAATACGTACTTACAATGGATATGGCTAGGTCATATCAGCCATTTAATGTGCCAATACTAACTGGTTACACTTTAAAATTGTATGAAAAACCGGTATATACTGGTACGTTAAATGGCTTATTTGAAACAGCCACTGTATGAGTATATTGTTCACACTTTAACATTCAAACGCCATGCAAATTATACACACATCAACATAAACCATGCAACAAAATATTACATACAAAAAGCATATAATGTATTGACACTAAATATGCCGAAAACATTGTTTGTGTAATAGTAAATCTTCGAAATGGTGGATAGCACAAAGATTTATGAAAATTAACAACTTTACTTACGTAAATTCTAATACTTTGAAAGTTTAGACTGATTTTACCGTTGGAAAATATTTTTTTCCAATGGGAAAACTCAGTTACCTGCGGGTACAAATCTAGCTACTTTGATAATTTGTAGCAGAAACTATGTCTTTAATAATTGGAAAAAAATATCTGAATTTTCAAACACCCTTAATTTTTTAAGATATGCTATAAACATTATATTTTGAAACTTTTAGATTTTTTTTGTATCTTCTCTTTAACACCCTGTTTATTTAACCCGGTATAGCAATCAATAGCTAATCCAAGTACCAGGACATCAGAAGTAAGTAACAACTAGCGACGAGTTTAGCCGATACGATGTACACTCGCGGTGAAAGTTGCTAAACTATATTTATGAACGCTGCATATTCATGGCACCCCTAGGCGTAGTGCAGATGAGTCGGTACAGTCGGTACAGGGGAGGACAGAATCTTGTTCTGGTTTTGTATGGGAAATTCGTTTAGGAACACGCAAAAGAAAGCCTTTTAGAGTCTGTCTAATGAGTCGTTGGACACGGAAATGGCGCTAATTTTAAAAATCGTTTGCATTTAAAGACAGAAAAACTACAATAAAACTATTTTGATACTTTTATACAAATAAAATAAAAGTATCAAAATAGTTTTATTGTAGTTTTTCTGTGTTTACATTTAAAGATTTTTAAAATTAGCGCGATTTCCGTGTGCAACGACTCATTAGACAGACTCTATTTCATAACCGAGCTAGCTTTTCTCAGTTTTGTCTATGATTAATGCTCAACGTGAAATATTTCAAAATTCATAAAAAGAAATGGGACCTGACCTATTGTCACTGCTAGTCACAAAATATTGATATAGGGTCAGCGATGTTGCCATTATTATTTAAGATAAATTTTACTAATGTACTACATTTTCATTCGTAAATCTAGCATTAAGTAAAGACCTACCTACCTAAGTAGTTTTTATAAACAAACATTTAAAACTTAGGTGCTTGCTTTACAAATGTCTTTTGTCATCAACTGTACTTTACTAATCTAATTTTCCAAAGTGTTTAGTCTTCGATGACAGTAAGGTGGGTCTAGGTGATACACACACACTTATCGCCTAGGTTTATTACTAGGTTCGAGTCTTAGACCTAGGTTTCTACTGGTCTGTCTAGTTATCGGCCAGTATTCGTATAAAGCCTACATAATTGAATTAAAATGATTGTAAAGTTAAAGGTTATTTCGTTGATTAGAAAATCTTGCAAAAAAAAATGTATATCTAACCTACCTATGATAAGATTTAGTTTTTCATCAAAATTATAATATTTCGATGACTCGAATAAAACTCTAATAGGCTTTTAGGATATTTTTAAAAAAATGGATACATTTTTCTATGATGATGGATATCATATTTCTTTTATCCAAGTTCCTTTGATACAGCAGTCACTATTTAATGATTATTTATCACGGCTAATCAGTCCGGCAGCCCTACCACGTGTTCTCACGTTCAACTCGGCAGGTTGTCGTCCGATAATCGCGCGACAGCTTCCGATGGGCTCGCGACACTTTCGCTACACGTCTGTCGTGTCGCGGTACCACTGTGTATGGGGATTTGTTACCATAGATATAAGAAGTGCTAAAGAGAACTCGATTAGAAAATTATAACCTACTTCGCCGGGGCAAACCTATTTACTACTTTGGTACTTTAAATATGTTTTTTTTTAGTTTTTAATCAAAATTTAATATAATTACATATGCTCTAATTTCCTGCCTGGGAGTGCAATTTTAGAAATGTTAATCTAATAATATATAATAATAATACTTATATAAACATTATATAACCACAGCCTTAACGATAAGATTTTCATATTTTTATTTTATCCATTTATATATTAAAAAAAGTGAGTATTTAATTCAATAATCATGAATGATTTTAAAAATCGAATGTAATTCTAAGTTTCAGTGTTTCTACGTTATTTGTGTGCATGTCCGTCTCGTCAAGTCTAGTCTAGTCTAGTTAGCCGACTCGAGATAGCACATACAACGCTGAATGCGTGAAGTTGCGAGACAGGGGTGATTGAGGAGCGTCGATATCTTTCGCTTCTATACAAATCTACTCGTAAACTTACTTATGTGCTTTTGCACCCAATTATTTCACAGAACGATTTCTTTTTTTGGAAATAATGATTTTTTACATTCTTAAAACGATAGCTAATGTTTTTGACTTTTATTCGAATAACAATGAGTACCGCTTCAGCCAGTGCCATTAAAAACCGTTATAAAATAATAAACTTGCTATTAATATTTCGGTGTGTAGCTTTTTATCATAAGCTTATTCCACTATCTTATGGAAGATGAAAGTTTATATCAGTAATGTATGTTTCTACACGACCGTGTTATGGTGTATCTTACTGTATATTAAATCCACCCGTAAACATATACGATTGTAATTCGTCGGGTTATTACAGCACTAAACACGATTTAACTAAGAAAATACGCATGTAAAGGCGTTTTAAATTATTTAAATAATAAAAGGGGATTATAAAAGAAAACCAAATAAATTAGTAATAAACTACGCGCCTATATTCATAAAAATTTAGTACCTAATCAAATTATTTACACGCAATGAATAAAACTTAACTAAACTACGCGATTACGCGTCGGTTCTAAACATTAAACTAACTCTAACGAAATAAATTAGTATTTAAATAAATAATATTTACATACATACACACTGATTATAAGTTAAATATCACAACGATTCGGTTTAAGTCGCATAACTTTGGATAAGTCGGAGTAATAAGTCGCAAACTCCCCAGCCCTAAATCCGAAGAGAGAGAGAGTTATTATCCCCATACAAACATCGTTCAAACATAACCTAAGGAAAGGAACGGTTAAATACGCAGCAAATACGGAATATTCAAGCGCCAAGTGATAGCATCCATCACCCAACACCTTCGTGCTGAAGCCCCCTGTGTGATGTCACTTGACATCACCCTCCTTGGTCCTTCTTTATATTCATGCTCGTCTCCCAGATCTTAAAGGGAGACGAGGTTGATGTTGAAGCCTCGGGCATTCGAGGACTACTAGTGTAATTTGGAGGAAGCCTAGTTGGTGTAGATAGGAAGCTGCCGTAAGACAAGGAGGAGTTGACGCCAAGTGACGTGTCTAATGAATAGTACCCTGAGGAGGTCGCGGATGGTGCTGGCGGTGGCGGTGCCTGCTGGACTCTAGTCGCTTCAGCGTAAGCATCCAAATGCGTCCTTACTAAAGACACAAGCTCAGCGTAGTTGGAAATAGTCGCATAGGCACCAGCCACTCTGTACAACAGCAGCCGCGCCTCCCCAAAAAGACTGTCCAAAATTTTACCTGTCGTGAAGAGGACGATGGCCTTCAGACAGGAGTACTCCGCCGAGTCGACGTGGAGCGCTTTCAGCTTCTCCACTTGCTCTTGGAAGATCCGTATGTGGTCCATGAAGGCGACCACTCGATCCGCCGCCATCGGAGACGCGTGGAGACCGGCGGCCGCCAGTAAAGGTGCTACGTGAAGGGGCATGGAACACTGTGACGCGTTGAGCACGAACAGTTCGGACCAGACAAGTCGTAACAACGCGACTTGGTCTGTCACTTGGAGGTCAGGGAAGAAGGGAATATTTCTCGCCCACTCGACGGCGGAGAAGAGTAATCTTGCGGCGAGTTCGCAGATGTTGTCGATGCCCATGACGTTGGTCGGTTGGACGCACTGGCCGTACCGTGACGTGGGGTACGGCTCTGCTCTTAGCAGTAGAGAGATGTATGAGGAGAGGTAGGGATGGCTGTTGAGCCCCGCTGCAGGGTCGCCGTTCGTCAGCGCAAACTGACCGGGCAACGCGAGACCAGCGGGCTGCGTCGGTGGCACTCGACCTCTTTGGACAGCTGGAAAAGAAATGCCTTCGATTAGGTTGATTCTTACTGCCGAAACTACTTCCAGTATCGATAAACTTTAACGATCGAAGCTTACAGCCAAACTAAAACTATTACCACGATTCAAATTACCCAAGTTTACGAGAAAATGGTCCAGTTACACAATAAGTACGATGTCAGCAGTTCGCAATTAGCATGCGTGTACAACTTCATTATGTTATGAGGGCCATAAGAGGGCCATAAGGCTGGTTTATGGATGGTTTAACAACTGCAGGCGGGGCGGCGCGTAAGGCGGTATTGCTTCCTACTCCCACGTTTTGATGTTTGACGACTTTAACTGCCCCATCAGCCTTCCTTACAGTATATTCTACATACAGGGTGTAAAGGACAGCTTACCGCAAACTGATAGCCCAGTCCATGAAACTTAACAACTTTTGCGATCATTTCTTCATGAAAAAAATTATTTCCCCACAATCCCAAACAAATTGTGCGATTGAGATGGTCATTTTGAGAAAGTCAAGTCTGAAAATATTTTTAGGAAAGAAAATAAAAATATTCTAATCTTCGCGAAAGTTGTTCAGATTCATGGACTGAACCAAAGCAACCCCTATCAGTTTGCGGGAAAATGTATCCATTTTTATATAGCTTATATCTTTTCCATCCTTTATTACCTATGTAGTCTGGATGTTCACATCATCTCGTATGTGTAATAATTAAACATTAATGTATGCTGATGCTGAATCAGACCTCACACTAATAATAATAACTTACTACCATCAATCTTTTTAATTAGTCGTTAAATTTACATTTCTTCATTACGACAGGGATTATTACTGTTCTTAAAACAATTAGGATAGTGATATTTGATTCATATAATTCGATGCATAAAATTTACAGTTTTGATTCAAAGCTAACTTGGGAAATTGTAAGCTATGAAAAAATATGAAAAAATATTATACTGGTTGTAAGAGACAGCTTCCAGAAAATTGATAGTATAGGGGGGGGGGGGTTGTTCAGTCAACGATACTGGTCAACTTTTACCAGGAAATTTTTGACTTTCCCGTACAAAATGAAATGACCACCTCTATCAGACAATTTTGTATGGGGAAGCCATTTTTTTCCCCTTTCATCTTTTCCAACATTATTCTAGAAAATGAAGACATGAATTTTATAAAGTTGACCAAAAATGGCGTTCAAATCTGTAAATGATGTAACTTTGAGACAAGGCCATTGCAGTAACGTCCCCAAAATTTGAAACAATCATTACAGCCTATTACCAGATGATACAATAGTTGTTGTTACTCATTGCCACGACAGTTTGCTAGACCATAGACCTATCATCTTTAGATGCGGCTTTTTCATAATAGGATTACATTCAAGGTAAAAAAGACCTGTCTTAAATTAATAAGAGACACCAACATGAATAATTTTTCATGCAAACGCTCTACGCTAATCCCTCCGTCAAATTGAAACCGATTGCGATAATTGGGTACTTGACTGGGTAGCTTAAAAAATTCAAAACGTTTATACTTAAAACTGATGGCTAAAAATATTGTGGATTTCATTCATCATTTTAAAAAAAATGCTCATTTCGATTTTAACAATCGAGTTAAAAGTATATAAGTTATTGATTTGAGTAGTCAATATTTACTAAAATCTGACGTCATAACTCACTATTTTCATGCAAAAAAGCGTTTTTGACATTTCATAAAAAGTTGCTGATTGGACTAGTTGGAAAGTAGCCAATTATTTTAGGAAAATAATAGCTGATGAAATGACAACAGTTACTTATGTAGGTTTATCTTATATTTTTTTTAGAACATTTTAATTTGTATGTTTTTGACAGATTTTAAATTGCGAACGAAGTATTTTTTTAATATTGAGTTTTTTTTAGTCTTAGTGATAGTGCTACTTATATCGGCTATATCCTTCACAGATATCCTTCTTGAAAATCTGTTCCGAACACTGGAAATGTTCTTTTAAATAATGCTTAGTCTATTATATTGCTAGTCTTGGGCGAAGACTGTGATTTCTATTAATGTGATTTAAATTGTCCATCTCGGACGATTGACCCGAGGTTTCTATGTGAAGTAACGATGGTGGTCTTCCTAGTTTATTCTTATTAACTATTTTTTGTTTCAATTTAAGTTTATTGCTTATTTTTATGTTTGTCTTATAAATGTCAATGGATTGAATTCTGTGAGCTTAATTTAAATCAGCTTCTCCTGTTTCAGTACGGGATAAGTTTCTAGAATACTACTAGGTTTTTGCCTCTATTATCCGTACATAACAATATTTGTATCCATTGAAATAAGACTAAAGTTGAATGCATTTCAATTATAATACTTATTGTCGAAATGTCGATATTTTTTTAAAATGTCTTTGTATCGGATTTCATTCATGGTTTTCTGCGGGCTATTGAATTACGTCGCGTGCTTCAAAAAAGTCATGAATCTACGTTTTTTTTTATCCCGACGATCATGATTTTTATAGCAAGTTCAAGCGCAGGTGCAAAAGTGTAGTTTTTGTATTCATTTTACAGTCTGCAAGAAAAACTTCAATCACGATTGAGTGGTTTACATTATTCATAATTTGCTGCTGCAGGCTAGAATTTACCTACCACTACCACTAGATACATCCATCCCACTATGGGATAAATGTCCAGGGAAAGGGAATGAGACTTGTGAAATGTGAATTTCCTAGATAGATACTTTAAAAACGTCCATTGTGAATGCTGTTTTGTGGGAGCAATTACAAGATGTAATTGAAAGACAAACAATTAAACTAAGCGAGGACCATCAAGACAATAAAAACTACGAGCCAAATCTTCTAACCCATAATTCCACTTAAATCGATCGGACGTAAAGATCGGTCGTGACGGAACAAATCATCGGTTCGAATCCGAATCGAATGAACGTGAAAATATCGGAATCGCACTTCGGAACTGGCCAGTCGGAACGGAACAAAAATGCTCAGCGCGCAGAGAATTCAAATTCCGAACGCGCCGCTTTTTTGGCGGGAACATAGCGACGCGCGCGGCGAATGCTCGCGCACGCGCTGGCTGGAACACGATTCTTTACTTTTTTATTTCTTTTTTTGTGGCCAGAGATAAACGTGTAAACAGGTTGTTTATTTTTTCCCATGAATGTCAAGTTTGCTTGCCGGAGGGATTCGCTCAAGGTTCTTTAGTGCAGTAGCTGCTTTTGATCACCGTTTACGCTCAAAATTGCCTCAGGGATTTAGTGGTCAAATGAAACTGGACACCTTATTTTTAGTACGTGCTTATTCTTCTTGAAATATGATGAGAGCTTATGAAGTAATTTCGTTGCGGTCATTTTGAAGAGAATTAAGACTGACATTTGGAAAGATATCGCACTGGACGGCCAATCATCAAAATAACACACATTCTCGAATTATTACGGTTACATCAACAATTCAATTAAAGTGTTACATCGCCAGAATAATTCCATCTGAATTAGAGTAATTGCGCGCGTGATTAGCTGGTTTCAGAACGAACATATACATAGAGCTGGCAACGCTCTATTGGAGGCAACTAAAGCGACTGACCTCTGACTGTCATGACAATTTCATCTTTTTGATTTTATTGCTGAACACCTGACTGATGAGACTGACTGGTAGTGTTAATAGGCTTGATGTCACTAATATTTATGGTGTTCAATACGTCGTTTGTAGTGGGAATATACTTATTTAGTTTAATGTTGTTTCCATTCAATCGAATATAAATTTCAAAATTTTAATAACTAATAAATTTTACACATTTTCTTGAAGAAGTGTTCAAGCTATTATCATCAGCCAGCATTTATCTCTAGTCCTTTTGAATCGGTGCAACAAAATTCATTAATAAATAAATCATAGAAGACAAAACCATCATCTTCTTTCTTACTAACTTTCTTCGCCCTATCCATTCCATTCATCAGTATGTCAAAACCAAAGAAGACAAAATCATCACCATCTCCAATCAAACAAATTTTCTTCACCCTATCTCCTTTTACGAGCTTTTCTTTGCTATCCGTATGTAGGCCGCGGAGTATCCCACGGTGCGCCCGCGTCGACACCTCGCCTAATAGCTCGTCATTACGCTATCTGTCGATACATCTCCGAGATCGGTAAAGATCGGACGAGATCGGTAAAGATCGGCGATAGATGAGCGCAGACAATGCAGTTGAGATTGTAGAGACTAATTGTTAGTTTCAGTTTTGGTCAGGACAGGCGTTAATCTAGATGATGATAATTATAATGATACCTAAGTTTCAATTACTCGTATTATCAAAGGATAAACAGGTATTATTCATATTCTAAATCGTTTCGATCGACTCGAACGAAACCCACACAACAAGAAGAAGAAGTAAATTAAATATTTGTATTGTCTTACTTGTTTTTGTTGTATATGGTCGAACGAAACGCCTCCGTTCAACACAAATAAGTAAGCTGCTATAAATATTCACCATGATACCTAAGATTTTTATAATCATAATGAAGGCTTGAAGTATCCTTACGCACAGGGACTAAAAGTAGAACAATATTTTCATGACAATAAATTTTGATATGAACTCCAGCAGTTTGAGAGCGAAGAACCACGAAGAACTCTACAAAAGTTTAAGCAGTAAACAAAAAATACTAAACTATAGGTAGATTCCTAAAAAGACGAGACTTCAGAAAGTGATCATTTAATTAGAAGACCAACTTAAAACAATCCTTACAAAGGTAAACCGCCAAATTCAATCACCGAAAGACCACCTTACGAATGGAAATTAATGTATGAATGCAAATTAATATCTCGGCTCCTATCTGATAGGTACCACCAGACCCATTAGGAGACATTAGCATGAGGCTACGTCTCATTCCGAATTTCTCTTATGGTCCTAGGGGAAGGACGTGAACTATGGGCGCCACCCAGTTGAATTTTTTTGATGAAGATTTTTAATCAGGTCAAACCGATGACGTAAGAAGAGTTTCGGTAAACAAGTCTTTTGAAACCAGGATGTTGGCTAAAGAAGAACAAGTAAGCAAAAATACAGACTACATAAGTGCTAAACATTAGAAATAAACAAACATAATATTGTAAACTTGACACTTAACAAACTAGAAGTTTACTAGTAAGTGAAATCACTAAATACACGCGAAAAATATATAATAACATCCACCTACCTACAATACAAATCAAAAAGTTAAAAAATATTTCAGACGTTATAGTGAGATGACAAACGTTATATATAAAAAAAATGTTATTAATGATAAAAGCTATTGAAATTATAGCGTTATTTAAATTAACTTATGATCAGAATCTAACCACGTAGTTTATGTAACGCCCTGTCACACCGAATCAGGCGGTGACTCCCACGGCGCATACTTTACCGGATTAGTTAAAATTAACGCTGTTTATATTATATACTAAATTGCTACTTAGCAACGGCGTCTAATAGGATTTGGACGGTATTGTAAATATTTAATAAATGACACAAAGTTCGTTTGGAAAGGCCCGTCTGATTATAAAAGATGATTTATGAGTGGTTTTTGAAAATCGGGTTAAGGAAATGAGCGTAGTTTTTACTGGGAAAGTAACGGTAGCTGATGAAGAAACAATATGAAAGCAGATGAACTAAATAACAAGGTTGAAGTGTTTATCAATATAGGCACACTCTATGTAGTTACCTAATAATTAAGATTCTTGTAAGAATATAAATAACTAAAAGTAGAACACATATAGATAACATTTCAATAAAACTAGGTAAACATAAACTTAAATACATCTCGAAAAGACAAAAATGATATCAAGTAGGAACCACTACATCAAACGAATTACGAAAGCTATTGTCAATCCTCACACGTGTACCCCGTTTACGTGTAGTCACTCCCAACTCCTTTATTCCGACAAAAAAGAAAATATTATCATTCTAAACACGTACACAATACAGTATACATAGATATTTTAAACATTTGTCAAACAATTGTAAGCTTTATTGCAAGGTGCTTAAGAAAAAGGGGATGGTAAAGGAGATGGTAATGTTTATTAGTTTGCTCTTGACACAGATTGTGTGGAGGAAACGATGTGTCTGGTTGAGATCAGAGATGCCGATGGTGCATTTGGAGACAATCTTGAAGATTTGGTAGGTATAGAAGAAATATTAAAAATTCGGGTTGAGTTAAAGAAACATTGAAGTGACTAGGAAGGTAATAACAAATAAATTACAATGAAAACAAACTATCAAAAGAACTTGATTTCGAAATTAATCTCATTAATTTAATTGACGAGACAATCCTTTTATAGTTTAACGGGTCCGATGCACTACCTCGTATAATAAATAAAAATAATCATAAACAACAAGTGTACCTTAACAACTTCTTAACAAGTTACATTTAAAGTTTATGTATAAACCATTCAAGGAATGAATACTGACGAGGAAACTGCTCTAGATGTCTAGTTTAGTAGCTGTGGCGCGTGCACTATGATTGACGGCGATTTCCAATTTACATGCCTCCACAATTACGACCCTGTGCTTAATTTGTCCACATTATGACTCAGTGTCAAGAAGCATATAAAATATGATGTTGAAATGAGTTTTAACACGAATGACGTGACTGAATTAATGAGCTTAAATGATATCTTTAAAACAATGAGGATTTTTCTTATTTTTTTATTTAGCTTTTCTGTTTCAGTAGCTGGAAATAAAACGTTAAGCGTGTTATGAGTGTCGCCTTTTATTTCATACTTTCCGTTATTCGTTAATCATACCTATATATTATAGTCTTATTTAAGGGCCGTTGGTGTAGCAACTTTTTAAATCGATTGTTTTATTTAATATGTATTTAAAATTCAAATCTATCAACGTTCTTCCCTTTTTATTTTATCTTCTATGCTCACCTCAATCTAGATCTTTATATTTTCAATGACAATTACTCGTGTATGGCTCAAACCAATTATATCTGCGTTTTCTCTGAACCGTGATAATTGATTAAACGGAACAGCAATCATATTCAATATTCACTAGAAATATTTATTTACATGTTCTACTTGTTAGTTTAACGAAGTAGTTATTTGGGTTGTTAACATTACGTAACTTTGTTTTTAATTGTTTGTGCGATCATGATATTTGTTGATGTTGCTATAATTGATTATGTAACTGGTTCTATATCTTTCAAACATGTGTGACATGATAACGCACGATTTTATTGATTATTAAGTTCATCCTTGAAAATCTTATTAATGCCATGTGACAGTATCAATTTTCTAATATAAAAAGTACTTACAAGCTTATTTAAAATTATCCTTTCTTTACTTAATGTTATTTAAAACAATATCGACGATGATTGGGTCATCGCTCATCATTGCCCTCATGAAATTAATAGTTTCAATTCATCGTGTAATCAACTCTTGATTGAGATTTCACTGTTAATAACTGACAAACAAAAAACACATAAACAACTAACAATAAATTCAGCCATTAGCCGCAGGTTTCTAGCTATCAAGTCATTACGGGGCTCATAAGACGCAGCGCATACATCTCCATACATCTCCTCGCCGACATTTTAAATTTTGTACACAACTTCATTTACCGTTCGCCTATTTATTTTGGTTGTTAGCCGCTATCTCGTTACGTCTCGATACAAGTTGATAATCCGTTATTTATGTCGTCGATTTTTCAAACAGCGCAGCACGCGACCAAGTGTCGCCCAACACTGTACCAGGCGACAAATCGTCCACCATACCATCTTTTGTTGCTCTAACGGTCGTGTTTGATATCATTAGGAAACTCTCGGCTTTTACGACAGTGAGAAATATTGTTTCTAATACACAGATTAGAGATTTGTCCCTATCGGCTAATGTAAAAAGCGTGGTTTCGAAATATATGAAGCGGCAGTGACGGATGGCCCACAAGATTAGAGTTTCGATTACATAGGGGCCTTAAGTGATGAATTTACTTTTGTTTCAAGTAAACTGTCGAATATAAACGATGATTTTGAGATACGCACTCGAACGCCAATAAACAATTCTAGGAATTCAATAGAAAGTCGTCAATGTAAAGAATATAAACACAACCGCCCACCACGAGGCTGCATATCTAAATCACAATAAAACTAAGAAACCGGACACGGAAGACATCAAAACAGTACCAGATCATGTAATTAAATTTATCAGAGAGATAAAAATTCCTTAGAAAATATGCTAAAGATTGTATAATAAAGCTATTCAAAGTCGCGTGCGGCAAGTCAAGTCGCCCAGCTGCATCATACGGCTTTGGTTTTATAATTATTGCCTCATTAAATACCTCAAGAGTTTTATATGAAGCTAGAGCAGCTAGGGAACCTTTCGATACACCTCCAAGAGATAAAATTATGATGTCCTACAAAAAGAATAGAAGAGGCGCCAACTGTAATAAACACTAATTATAAGATGGATATTATGCTTCGAGAAAATATTAGTGAATTTTATTGATTCATGAATAAATGTCTGAATAATAAAATAGATAATCATAATAGATAATCAAAGAGATCAATGGAATTCTGATAGTCTATCTAGATAAACAAAATGTATACATAGTTCTATAAACAAAGACAAAATGTAAGAAGTAAATGCAATATCGAATGGAGAGAAAACAAGAAAGCCTGATAAAACAATAATGCTGGGAGCTGTGGTATGCAACCGAGTCACTGACCACAACAACGTACGAGAAACGAAGCCTTGCGATAATCATAATACGCTTGCAGATATGTGATTAGCCGTGGGGTCACGAAACGGTCGGCGTTAGACAGAGAACGTGTCTTCCCTCCCTCTCCAGCAGACGGCACCTGTAATAACACTGTCTCCCTCGAACGAACGACCGCAGGGCGCCTAAACCGCTATACTAAACTGTGACCTCACGAAATTCTCCGAGCACGATACCGAGGATGATTCACGTAATGACGGACGTACGGACAGACATACAGCGATGCGGACGGTAGATGAATCCAAAACGACCAAAAACATACTCGGACACGCTCTTGAACATTACAGACTTTTAATACTTTTTATTGAGCCATCACCCGAATTAGCATTTAAAATTAATTCTTGTTACAAACCAGATTAATAATTGGTAACAAAATTCGTTTTCATTAATTTTGATCCCTTGATAATGTCATCAAGATTGTATCTTACAGCAAATTGGGTACCATTTTACATATTCATCTTCAATCTTGGCTTTGATATGGATCTAAACATTAATTGAATTAATTTCTGTCAGCAGGATCGTATGATGTAGCGAAGATGCGCAAATTCGTCTCAGTTTCACATCATTAAAACCATGATACTAGAATGTGAAGTGAAACTATAAGGCTGGGTACAGATATAGTAGCTTGGTGAGGTACAGTACAGAGGGCAAGACCAGGCGAAACAGGTTTCTTGAAACTACTAACGTAGTAACCAATATACATACATACGATCGTGCATTACTCTCTCAAGTATTCGAGATTATACGGCGTTAGAGGGCCGACTGTGAGAAAATTTCACCAAAGCCGATGCTATCATAAATACTCTTGAATCTTATTTTACTGCAAATTACGATTACGCTGTAAGTGTAGCGTCTGTGCTTAATGTTCTAATTAATGTTGATCTAGGGCTCGTAGGGTCAAAAACTCGCACAACTATTGAGGAAGCAAGTTGTTTTATGAGCTAATGGTTAACACATTAATAAATTCCACATTATTCATATTAGGAATAATAAAACTTAATCTGGAAACGTCATAAAAATAAAATCCAGATACACCGAACAAGTAATAGAATAGAAAGTCATAGTTAAAGCTGACTCGAAAGTACACAAATCAAAGGAATATGAAAGAGCACAATCAAATTAAATAAGAAACCGAAGCGAAGGCTGATATTTCATTACCCAACATCACACGTCGTAAAGGAATTAGCATCGGAGAGTGTGAGCCGAGGCCGCTCCGATAAATCACGTCTATAGTTCGTTAGAGCCTCACTCCGGGGGTCCCAGGTTCGATGCCGACTGCCAAGCCGAACGGCCATTCAACAAACCCCCTGTAGCTGAATATTTTGACGTGCCATATACTGTCACGCCACCTCACACATGATAAATTATGATCAATTTACTCGCATTTCAAACACCAACTTGTTGAGTTTCTACATTATGGAAATCTCCCAGGGAACCACTTTCGGACCCTTTCTATTCCTATTCCAAACACCATTTCTGTCTCGTAAATATCACGCCGTTTAACTCTTTTCGTCATAAAATTATCTATTTATAACACTAGTATTATAATAATAGTTATGAGGAGGAATTCTTGAAAACATAATTTTCTTGTTAGCGCTTATGTAATGAAACGCGTCGACTTCAATAAAATATGCAAAAATTTTAATAGACAGATAATCGAATCTTTTGTTGATGACATTAGAAACGAGACTATTGAAGAGATTCCACATACCAAACACGGAGAACGTAAGCAACAGGTTCTTTGTAAATATCAAGCGGATGTAGTCCGTGTAGAAGACTTGGCAGGGAAAAAAGATTCGCTAATTTGAAATTTGGTTGTGGATGTTTTTTTGGTTGGACGAGTGCGAGATGAAGGCGTCCGTCAAAATTTAAAAAGTTAATTATCGAATACTTTTCCCGTCGGGTCCGAACCCCGGACGGTGATACATCATCCCCGCAAGAGAATATAAATCACCAGGTGATTGATAGTGGTGTATATCTCACGCTCGTTCGCTAGCTCCTTTTTTAATCCGACACAAATGATTTTACACTTTGATTCCTTTTTGTAACGCCATTTCGCTGGACTTTACGATCTTCGAATTGGATTTGGGTTGTCAATGTGTATGGATGTCGTCTACATAAAAAAGTAAGTTTCTGTTCGATCTTGATCCAATCACTGATATTGTAAGAAACAAAATGACTTGAATGCATGAGTAAATTTTAAGTTCAGAATGTAATAGATTATCATCAAAGATCCTCTAAAGCTATTCTTACAATGGGTTCCCATTATCATCAAAGCGCAGAGTTTCAATACCATAATAAACTTGATGAAATTTGCGGACATAACAATGTGAAATTCAATAGTTTCTGCCATTATTTAACCCAAAGCTAATGTTTGCAGTGAAAACCTATCAAGTTACTATCAACTATAGAGCCCGTCCTATGCCCATATAAGTTTACCTGCCCTCGGAACCTTTCTGCAACAGATTAGAGCATCTATTGTATCGGGGACCCCGATTCACATGCAAATCGCTTGACAAAACGTGCGGAAATATAATTAGCTTACGTGCGAACCCGGCTTTAGCAGGTCCGAGGTGTCCGGAGGGTCACGCACCTTGACCATGCAGCAAACCGGTCTATGTTGTCTACGGTTTTTAATTAATGTTTTCGAACAGGCGTAACTCCTGACCGATGTCCGGCAAGGGTTTGCAGTCATTAATATTGGGGTTTTTTCGCGAGGCGGCTCGTGGGAACGCGGCGCAAGCGCAACGCGATGGTATCTCCGAGAGCGCGGCTAGTAAGACCACGTAAGCCTCAGTTTTCCCAGAATGAGACCATTATACTCGGCCCTGGAGCGTCGTACGAAACATGTCACAGTTATTATGCTCACTAGAAACGATAATATCTTTCGGCTGTGACGCTGAGGACAAAGTCGGTAACCGCCTCGAGTTATTCTCGTAACTCTGAGACTTACTGATTGTTGACACGATTAAGTCATTAAATTAATATGAGGTAACCCAAAAATGGGTTACATTTTTCGTCCGTATCTGTGCATCATGTCACATAAACGGCACATCGTATCTAATGCACTGGTCAGTGAGTGGTCATTAGAAAAAAGCGTTACGTTTCTCACGGTTCGATGTTTGGCGAACTAGACTGGGCTAATCCAAACAAACCCATCCTTACGGTCAGTTGGCCAACAATGACCACACCTGGTTCAAGACGCAAATTGACACCCTCCTCAAAACGCAAAGCGGATCCTTTTGACATTTCTTTTGTCGCTTTAGGGCGTTTCACGTACACTGGGTATTTAGTTTTTAAAAATAATAACTGAAGCAAACATTGCCATAATTTGCAGCCCCTGGGAATGTTCAGGATGATGTTTTTGACAGGTCTTGTGGGCTCTACAATACACATGCATTGTTCACGGTTTCCGTTGCTAAATTTGCACAAGACAGCTTTTCTGATTCGAATAATTGTTGTAATCAAACGGATAGCTGGTCAGTCGATTGACTGAAAACTATAATTTTATAACGTCGCATTAATTATTATTGAAGGAAAATATGTCTTTCGGAATTTATCGTATCTAGCTCAAGGAATACCAGATGGAATGACCATTCAATCTTACATTGACGCTAATGTATCATTTACGACTCGCCATAAAAGTATATTTTAATACCACGGATATAAACTTTGTTGCGGTGTTTGAATTATAAATTGACCCTTTCAAAGCCAAAACCAACAGCGAAAAAAGGTGTGATGAAGCAGATGAAGATACTTTTTCAATTTCCCCCGAAAGCGAAATTTGATTAAAATTCATTGCGAATGCCTGCAGGGGATTGGTAGATACCGGGATCTTTCTAAATGACCGGCTTCGTACAAAAAGTTATTAAGATATTCCAACAATGAGAGTGATTGATGCGTCCTAAACAAAAGGTGTGGCAGCCATTGTTCACGAACTGATGGACGGACAGGATGAGTATGGAGCTTTGTTTAGTCACTTTATGCACTTATTTAATAAACCGGTTTCGGTAATGTGGCTAATTAATCAATGGTATGCACATTGTTTGATGAGGATTATTATTGAAACGAAATTGAAACTGCAGGATTTGCATTGTTGGAGATGTGCCAAATATGAAATTATGTTTGGACTAGTGTCAATTGATTAAAAACACAATTAACCTACTCAATATAACCAGCTATTTTTGCAAATTAATGAACCTATAGAAACTTTTAGGACTTGTTTCCATAAACTTCTGTTTTCGACATTTCGTCTAACTTCACGTAAAACAATTTCTTTGAATGCATTTCAATAATATTTTAATCTGCTATAAATATCTTGAACCTTTTGCATGCTTTTGACCATTACGTTGCTATGCTATAACCGAATGATCCTCAAATGGAACCAGCTTGAAAAAAACTAGTTTCAGCTCGAATTGAGTTTGTACTTATTTGAGATTTTGACCATTTTGCTTGGTATCTCATTGTAGAACTGCACTGTCATTTAAAGAAGGTACTTCCCCGTACAACCGGAGCAACAATGTAAAGGGATATCCGTTATTAGATGACTTACGCAATGCGTCCACTAAATAACACTCATTAAACAAGCACTACGTAATAATTGAGGTAACAGGACTTTACCTAGACCAGACATTCTAATTGCCACCTATTAGATCCAACTTAGTCATGATAAAAATCACTTCGCTTGAAAACTGTGACATATCGACGTAAACATGTTGGTTGTTGATGGATACCAAAAGAAAGATCTAAACCAAAGCATGACACCAAATACAAAAGAGGAACAACAACTAACGCAAAAAAGAGAGACTTACAAGCTTACCCAACTGACCATTACAAAAGATATCTATAACAGATCGTAGTCACAATCACAATCAAAGCCATCCGATAGTAGCACCGCGTAGCATTCTCTCAATGGACCCCTTTCAACCGCTAAAACGTTTTATAAAACACCTACCAACAATCCCCGCACAAAACAATATGGAACTGAGAAAAAACGGAACAAAAGGTGCGTCGACGCTCCTAATCTCAACCAGATCTACAAGTTTGATATCTAAGACGATTACAGCGCGACAAAAGGCACACTTACTTTTTTCTATTAACAGTTAATCTCGAAAAAAAGGTTATAAAGGTCGGAGTCTGGACGGTCGTCACCTTTTCTTTGTTTGTTGACAGCAAACAAATCGTTTGTTGAGCAAAATACAAGGGTTGTAGGGTCGAGGACGCGTAATGGGGTGCTTACCGTGCTTAAGGGTCGGATAGAGAGCAGCGGGTTACCGGCTCTTCCGGTGCCCTTAGCATTATCTGAGGAAGTGTCCACGCTAATGATGCCGTTGGAAAGGTGTGATGAACAAAAAGTTTCGTAACGCAATTTGGCGAGACAATCTCGGGTTATATTCTGTTTTGCTTAGGATTTGGACGACACATTTTGTATACCTACTCTTTGAGGATTTTTCATGTCAATGCCAAATATTTTTAATGACATTAAAGACTTACAAATTTATTATAAACAAATGATTGGTGACAGCACACGATCTATACCTCAATCAAACCATCAGAAACATCAAACGGACCACTAAAAATTCCTGAACATTCTCAAATTAGGGCGTCTACAAAAAAACAACAATGAACCTCCAGGTGGTGCGGTGGAACGACATGTATGATGCGCGGGCGCAGCGGGTGACCAATCCGAACTCTTCAACCGTCCTTTGCGACGACGAGGAGATTGCCCTGCCATGCCAGAGTGTTGTCTAAATGTAAGTACACATGTTTCGATACTTTGCTCGAGTTGTAAAAAGTGATCTTTGTTTAAAGGGTTTGTTTGTATGCTTTGTTAATTTATATTTTCTTTTTCTTCTTCTTTTTCTTATTGAGTGAATTTTGGATTCGACGTACGACCCGATTAATCCTGGTGTCAAAGTAATAATTAGTAATTTGAAGATTAACTTTTGACTAATTGCTAATAATAATTACTTTCCACAAATAAAATCTCAACAGTCTCAAATTAGGGTGTCTACATAAAACGGTGTATGGTGGAACGACACGAATGATGCGCGGGCGCAGCGGGTGACCAATCTGAACTCTTCAACCTGTGACCTTGGTGCGCTTCCTTTGCGACCAGAGGAGATTGCCCTGCCTCGGTGTTATCTGAATGTACACCTGTTTCGATACCCTTTGGTTTTGTAGGTTATCTGTTAAAATGGTTACTTTATTAATTTCCCTGACCCCCAAACTTCAATATTATGCTGGTATGGTACCCCAGATGATAATTAATTTCTATTGTACCTATTTTTATATTACCTAAATATTTTACCTAAAATAGGTTAACTTTGCTCTCTATATCTTTATGGTAGGAACATATCTAAAGTTTCATATTTAACTATCATTGCATATAATAGGAATTGCCATGATCAGTTTTATTATTATTTCCTCCCAAATTTTCTTACAAAATTTGGTACATCATTATCAACAGGTTCAATATCAGCATAATAATCTTGTAATTACAATCACTTTACAAACGATTACAAATCAATGGCATTGTCGTGAACAATTATAAGACACACCAAGCTTAATATCAAAGTGCCGATAGAATAATAAAGTTACAGAACGTCTCACTGCCTCAGACATTGCATAAGCTTTGGAATGCTATATTACAACGGCCAATAAATGTATAGCCATGTGCCTACTGTCGACTTTTACTGATGCTAGCTGATGCTATTGTCGCGACATCATAAACCTGACAGGCCATAGAGACGTTATACCTACTCGCCCTTGACCCAAACACACTCGGCTTTGTCGATGAAGGTAAAACTGACAGTTTAGAGGCTCGAAGTGGAAATTTTCATTTTGTTTCGAAGATTCATTAGTTATTTGGTTTTTGCGTATTTTGTGTTGCTCAATTTTGAACGTTGCGGTAGAAAATGTTAATTTATTCTCATTGTTCATTTCTGTGCTAGAATATCAAATTACAAAGTAGGTATCCTGTCATAAGATTGAAATTACAAGGTAAGCAACAAAATTACAGATCACATTTTTTCATCTACAAAAACCGATCAATTCTAAAACATCAATCAAATCGCTCTAAAACAATAACTCCACATATTAATCCCGTCATAATAATAAGCCATTATGGCTCATAAGATCATTTAATAGTGATCGTCAACAGTTACTTAGAGCCGCCCTTGGGCAGTCGACTTAATGACGCGACAAGATTGATGATTTGACTAATTACACGTGCGACAATCAATGTATCTCCAGGTTTTTGTGATGAATTCCTTTTATTATGACTAAAAGAAAACAAGTGCTAAGTTTCTGTTTGCGTCACAGTATCATTTTGTTCGTGGAAATAAGTTATGTCGTTTCTTTTATCATTTATAACAAAACGTGTTTTTATAGTTTCAAGTTTTTTGTTGTTGTAAGGAAGATCGTATTGTTATTAATGTATGGCGCCAAATATAATGTAATCGCATATTTAATTTGTAAAATTATCAACTGATTATGGATTATCATCGTCTATTTTCCCCAACTGTATAACACCTCCTACTTTTCAACTACCTAATTAAATTTATAATTACCAAGTAGCTGTTATATTCCGACAATGTTTTACAAATCATGACATTTAGCAGAAATATTCACTTTCTATTGCGGTAATATCCCATCCCATCATCATGAGGTACTCATATACCTAGACGGCACTTCAAACGCATCAATACTGAAGATTACCATCGTAAAACAATGTACCTAGTACTAGTAGCATATGTTACGTAAGGCGATACTAAATTCTGAGAAGCAATTAAAGTTGGAATGACTGAGGGTTTTAACTGCGTTCATACTGTGCTACATTGAGGTAATGTACTACATTATAGCCATAAAGTACGTTCATAGTACGTACAGAGTTGGGAAACTTCTCAAATTTTTTTCCTTTCTTTTGCTTGACATCTTTCAGTATTATTCTTTTCAACTATCATTAGGTGCAGAATTTTGAAACGAATTTTATAACGACAGGTACACTGGTACATAGGTATTATAAAGTAAATCCTAAGTATAAAATTAGGACCATTCTCGTAAACTTGGGGTTACCAAAAAAACTAATACAGACATATAACATAAAAACAGATACAAATAGAGCTAAATTTCAAAAAGATAAAAAGTAAACTTTTCCTATTTAAAATCAAATACTCCTGTAAGAACTTGAAAACCAACTCACCCTCTCTCCTCATGCCCATCTTGAGGCATTTCCTGAGTCTGCAGTACTGGCATTGATTCCTATGGTGCTGGTCTATGGGACAATTCCGATTTCCTCTGCACGAGTATGTCAGATTTCTCCTCACTGATCGCTTGAAGAAGGATTTGCAACCTGAAAAGAAGAAAGATTTTGGTTAGGCGTTGGATAATGTCAACCACACAGGTTTTAAGGTGTGGAAAAAAACGGATGGTATGAATCATTTATCACAAATTGTTATGTATATAAAAATATCTTCTATTCAAAAACATTTTTTAATCTGTTACTTTATTGTATTTGATAATAGTTATATAAATTTTCGGTAGTAATAGAATGATTTTAATATTATTGCTGATTGGTATATAATTTCTATAAATATTAAATTAATTTAATCAAATTCCTACCGGGAATATACATATATTATCGAAATCAAATAAATTAGCAAGCAATCAGACGGATATTTCCTTTAAATTTAGATCGAAATCAGTTATTGGCAGTAGTAATTACTTGTTAGCTCGGCTTGTTAATTTCTTTAATGTTATTTCCATAATCCCATTTATCAAGAGCTACTCGATATCGATAATTTGACGATTCGTATGGAAGCATCGACTCGATACGAAACTATAAAACAGTTAAAATACCACCTTAACGATCTATAGACAGTTAAGACTACTCTCATGAATATATTAAACGTAAACATTAGAATAAGAAACAATTTGTGTACGACAACTGGTTTTAGTATCCTTCCAATAGTCCTAAGACACGACATCGATCTTATCAAAATGGCATAAGACGCAAATTTGTAAAATCTTACTTTCGCGATCCGCAAAATTAAATCTGTCGATCGAGAAAGAATGTGATTGTCATTATTAAAAATATTGATGGCGGCTAGCAGTAAATTATTTAGAAATGGTCATAAATATCATTAGTTTTGTAGTGCGTAGCTATTTATTAAAATTTGTCACAGTTATATACGAGTTTATTAGTTTTGGCCGATATCTCTGACAGAATTAAGGAGCTCCTAGATCTTGTTTTGACTAATTTATTGAGGTAGTTTCCAAATATATTCGAAATTTGCTGAAATTTAGGCTCAATCAATATAAATTTCGGTCAAAATAAATGGCTTTTTGGGGCAAAGGTCGTGTTATTATTTGAATACACAAATATTATAATAGTATGAACATGGATTCTATAGTAGAGTCGTGTACACTGCGTTGCATGATAGTGCCCCATTACAGCTGCTTGTAATAGGTTATTTTAAATTGAGAAGACAAATTGGCTATTCGGCTGTATATTTTCATTTGCTAGACAGTGTATCTCTTCGTAGAATGCTGTCTATTTATTTGAAGCTTTAGTATAGTTTATGACTACTGGTTTTTGTTGACGACTTATTAATTTCTTGATATTGAAAATTCCAATATATTATTCTTCTTCTGTAGCTACATTTATCATAATAACTATGGGAAAATCTTTATTCGTGTCACCCGTGTTCCTATGAAAAAGTTGATCAGTTTCACCAGTAAAACCATCTTTGTTCTTATTCAGCTTTGAAACGGATAAAACTTTAAGCGTTTTTTAAAGTTACATACCTATACATACTCTTATAACTTGCATAGAACATAATCTATACAGCACCATACCATTACTGAGTTAGTTTTACACCGCAACCATTAAAACTCCCATAAATCGACCATAAAACGCCAAATGATGCAACTTATACCACGTTCTTGATACTTTTTATTTTATCTATATTTTTACAGAAAACTAGGCTAATTTATTAGCTTTCTGCTTAAAAGGCAGTAATTTCATGTGTGGCCCTGACAGGCTTAAAATTTAACTGTTTTAAGTTGAACTGTTAAGTATAAAAAATTATGTTATCGCTCTACCTACCTAATGTAAATATTAAAAAGATATAAATAATGTACATAGATGATTTTGTTTATCAAAAGCATGAATTTCATCTTCAAGAAGTAAATTTTGGACCTTTGATTAGAAGAAGAAGATTTGTGAACATTAGCTTCCATTGTTGATAAGAGTCAAGCTGCAACGCTATCAAAAACACAGAATGTAACAGCTGCTTCTATTCCTGGGCACACTGTAAATACAGTCAATTCTTGTGTAGCGTTTGGGCAACAAAAGCCTGCATATTCCTCCGCTGCCTTGATACCGTTACTGTACGTGAGATAAGCGCGAGCAGGCAAAGCTGGGCCTGCACTATCAAACAATGAATGGGTAAACTTGCACGTATCTTTTGTAAAGCCTTAGCGTTAATATTTTGAAGTTCAGAATCAGCAGAAGTAAGAAACAGACTACTTTTTCTTGTGTGTCGATAGAAAGATATTTTAACTTTTTTGACCAATGCGAAGACACGCGGTTTTATCAGTATGGCTTTCCAAAGGTCGGGCACACTACTGGATGTACAATAAATTGGGGGAAGTTTTGCAAGTATGCGCTACATGTGCAGTTGGAAGTATTTCATAGCCCTGCCAAAAAATTTGTTCCTGATGAAATTTATATCGTCTCAAAAGAAGACGTACGTCTTGTGGTAAAAGGACTCCACTGGGAGAGCTCTTCTCTCTGCAATGATGGGGGAGGCCCTACCAAGTCCAATATTGAACTTATAGCGTCTCGTTTTAGTTGTACCTAATTTTAAGGCGGACTTAGGTACTTGTGTAAGCTATGCACTAGGTTGCCTAGTGTAGGCCACACTTTACCCTCACTAGTGTTTCCACCGCGCTCCCAATTACCACTATCGCTGGGAATATCGTGGCCCGCAAATTGTCTACGATAGCCAACCATTGACAGCGGGTGAGGGTGGAAAAGTGTTTATGGTTTGGAAATAAGTAATCGTCTATGTATGTTAAGCATTAAGCAGCATGGAAATTGTTGAAATCCCTTAGGCCGTACTCTAGGGCAAATGTTTTCGACTGAGCAACTACGAGTACCTAAATTACTTCTTGATCGAAAGACTGGTGATGACTCATCAATGAGCAAAAGAAGTCGATGATTTCGACCTGTTGCCTGTTGACTCTCTGTCTTCCACTATCTTTACGTATATAGACGTGATTTTATGTACTAAGTAAGGTAAGATACCATAGTATAGTGCGGATTTATCAATGTTCCCCATTTATAGGCGTTTTTTTTCTTGATATAACCACCGTTACTTCGGACTTTACACTTGACATCCTCTATACCTCTGACATCATTACCAGAGCTCAACCTGCTAATCATCAGTTATCTCTGGGAAGATCGGCAGTTGCAAATTGATGCTCTCCATCATGAGACCAGATGAGGAGAAATGATGGCAAGTCGTCAAGCTTTCAATGTCATTGTTCGGTTGGACAATATAGGTAATTGGTTAAATGGTTTTGTGCGAATGTGCTGTTCAAAGGGAAAAGGTGAACTGCCTCTGTGGTCTAGAGGTCCGAGCCTTAGGCTCTTGATTTTGAGGTCATGCCTTCGATTTCCACGGCGAAATGAAAAATCCGTATTATCCTTGTATAAGCCTGTTTCTTATTTATTCAGGATATAGCAAGCTGAATCGCCTCACATTTTTGCCATGTTGATATTTCCTACAATTATTTTATTAATTTCTGAAAGTAATTCCTGGTGAAAGTTGTTCAGTTTTATTGACTGAGCAATCTTTATCTGTATACTGTCCCTTACACCCAGTATGCCATAAGTGCCATACCTTACGTAAAACCATTTATGATTTCAAAGCGTTTGAAAATCAATAAAGTCTCTTAACCTAATGTCCGAGTCTCACACAGATCTCACGATAATTTTCTCATTTTCTCACCGCTAGTGCAAGTACACGAGAAAAACCTACATTACATCATAAGTAGGCTAGGAAGACCGCGGCGACCGCAACTCTTAACTGCTTATACAGCGTGTAAAAATAAACATGGAGCGAAAATCAAAATCATGTATCAATCAATGTTGCTTTAGGCAGAAGAAAGAGCAGAGGGATTTTGTGTAAGTAATATTTCAGGCGTTTGACTGACATGACAACCTGCAGAGCAGCGATACAGAGTGCCTTGCGAAATGAATATTTTTCGCAGATGTTGCGAACAAATTTTAATCACACCGCTGAAGCTATGTTAGCTAGCTTATAATGGGTGAGATTTTATATAGGTATGTAGACATTGGAAAGGTTTATTATACAAGTTTTACTTACAAAATTGATCTGATTATATTTACGCATGTCATCATCATGTCTCTAACCCTTTCAAGAATTTCACGGGGTACATATTTACAGACATAATGTGTCTACATTTCTAGGGAATGCCGAATTGATTTTTACTATCCAGTCAATATGGGTACATTGATCTTCTCAGACTTTTATTTTAGTTGTACATCATGTATCGTACTCATAACTATAATCTTAGCTTCGCCTAATTGCTGAGCGCGAGGCGAGAACTGCACTTGTGTTTCACTTTTGCTTTCATTACGGCTTTGTTTCTTATTTTATTTGTTTTAAATTGATTTATATTTTATTATTTATACGATAAACCTGATTATTTTCTTTGATTAATTGAATAAAGAGACAATTTTGCGCCGTTATCGTAACATTTGCTACTCGTAAATATCAAATCTCCGAGTGTCAAATCAATGCTATCCTACAATCCACCATGTATGGGAGATGAATCCTTATTTCGTGGCCTAACTAAATATGTTAGGTACAGACAGGTACCAGGAATCTATGCATACCTAATGTCATGGTAAGCTTTATGACAAGGATGTTATAGTTAACAGTTTCTATTAAACATCAGGTCAATATTTTATCATTATCACCTATGGTATTATAATATGGGGTGACTACATTATTTTAACCAGAATAAATTTAAACTCGCATATTAAATACTACGACTCTATGTATGTATTAAATTGAACTAGGATCCAACAAATATCATCAAACATGCACAGATGATCTCAGCGTGCTATGATAGCGTGAGCCTGCATGACCAGGGACAATTATATTTTATTTCTTTATATTGACACCTTGACTATCTAGACCTTTATTGACATGCTAATATTGTAACAAGATGGGTGGGCGGTTGCTGTTCAGATACGTGATTACCATTAAGACAAGCCATCAAGAGATACCTAATATGCATCATTATACTGTCTCTTTGCTAGGCAAAGGCTCTTCTATCGAACTTGCCAGATTTTTTGTTAAGCCCTCTTATGGTAAGCTTTCTAGGGCTTTTTGATTGGAAACTACCAAAAATAATTGTCAATTTTTCGATGGATTGAAGTAGTTAAATGTCAATAACTGTATTGTATTCTACACGTATACATTTTGTAAGATGATTTTATAAGACACGTGTTCAAAATGTGTTTAATTATTTTATATCAAAGTACGATAACATCCTACAAGTATGACGGAATTTAAATAACACTTGGCCATAAAAATGAAACAACCAATTAATGTGCTGGCAACATTAAGCACGTATTTATTGCCAACTCTCAATCAACTTGGCAATTTTGTAAGGACCTTATTAAGGGTATTTACGGTGTATCTTAATGCGTATATTTTGTATAATAAAATGGATGGTTCAATATAATAAATTGTCGTTTAACCCAGTGATCTCTGACTTCGCATTAGATGCGCAGGAGTGGAATGCGGCTTTCGGAGATAATTTCCTTGTGTCAGGAGAACTATAACCTAATTAAACTATAACAGAAGCACAGAATATTAGAAGATTTACAGAAAGTCCACTCTCGCCATTTGTCTAAGCTCCCGCTGCCGTAATCTAACATAGAGGGGACATATTTTATTTACCCTTTTCTTTAAACACCTACAAATCTTAGGGCTTAAGTACAAAAAATATTAACCAGGTTTTAATGCTAAATCCAAGGCAAGGGATTAAAGGCACTAATGGTTTTTAGAAACACCTCATAATGATTGATGATGATGACTGCATCATTAATTAACATGGCGTATAATTGATTCTGCTCTAATTCAATATCAGGAAACAATTTCTTCTGAGTGACTTGAAAGGCTAGCTAGTGGGTAAAGTACCTCGTAGTCGTAGGTTCTCGATTAAAACTCATATATTGGTGATAGCAACTATAAAACTGCATAAAACAGTGACGGGCGGAAAAATTGTTCAAATAAAAGTCACTCCGCTCTATTGCGGTTTCATCGGCGGGTAAATAGCTTATAAAACGGCTTTATCGTGCGTTTTAGGTATTTTCCTGCAATGAAGTCTATGACCGTCTTCAGTATTGTCCTCTCAATTTTTATCAGAATCCGTTCTGCTGTTTAGGCGTGAATAGGAAAAAAACGTTTTAACTTTTGCGTTTACAATATTTAGAATTTATACTTCAGTAACGACGACAAACGAACAAGCTTACAAATTAATCATTCTTGGGCCTATATCCTGCACGATACTTAAGTATAACTTCCCTTAATCATTTCATTAAGAGTTGGCAACAAAACGAGGACCATAATGAAATATTACTCGCGATAATGACCTGGGGATCAAGCTTAATGGCCTAGGTCCTGTGCGAATGTTGCCAACCGAGAAAATAATTATTAGTTTTCGATTTTAATTTTAAACCGCTTCTAAGGATACTGTTATATTTTAATTTATAGGCGAATCTTAGCAATCTAGTTCTAATTTAATTATTATTTTAGTTGGTAATAAATAAACTTAAAAGTACTGGACTTATTTACATTAATCAGAACTGCGGAAAAACGTCTTACTTCCAATAGAAAGCTCTAACTTAAGTAGTAGGTAGTGGATACCGTGGCCCTAAAAGTAATTAAAAATAAGTTTATGCCATCCTGTTTCAAATTTAATCAACCCATTGTCAATACAACGGAAGTTGTAAAAAAGATCCTTTATAAAACTCGTTTATATTTTGACGACTCATTATCATACGTAAAACAGAATTAAAGGAATGAAATCGTCCTATTAACTGCGCATACGCATATTGAGCATTGATGTCGCCCGTACGGTGCATTTGTATGCAAATCGGGGTCGACTACCCTTCACCTGTCTTACTAAATACTGCATTGTTTACGAACATTTACATTCATTAATTTACACAATTTCACTTTAAAAATACTACTGTAGGTATATTTTAAGTGCTTAGTAGGCACATTGTAAATAAAAAGGGATCCGAGGTGGTGTACATTCAGTAAAAGCGATTGCTAAGCAGGTCCGCTCGAAATGTATGAATTTAATTCATCAAATTATCTAAAGATGAAATTTCGTAATATATTTGTTGCAGTAAATAAATTTCGCAAATATACGATTTTTCATTACACACCATTAAAACCTCCTGAAATAACTTTATTCGTTTTGAGCGGCCCTGCTCCAATATCTCCTTTGCTGACTAATCATCACCAACAAATTGTCAAATAAGGACGACGTTCTGCCTAAGAGGAACAGGCGTAACACATATATGTGGTGGGAAAGTACTGATAGTATTAATCATAGACTACCAATTTACCAATATCACTGCTATCATATTATATTATGGATGAGAAATAACTATAAAGGAGGATGGGCAAATATACTGGTGCGTGGGCCAGAAAGGGACAGCATTTTATCGCCTCGGTCTTTATATTAATTGTTAATAAAAACCTTCACACATGAAAATAAATCGCGTTTATAGACGAAAAAAGCGTAAATATAGTATTTACGACGTGACAAATGTAAGTGCCTTTAAATTTCTATAAAAGGCCGTTAAAGTCACACGCACCGTATACGCGTTGTAAAGGCTCTCAAACGATACTGCTTATTAAATTCACATAAATTATTTAGTAAAGCAGAATCATAAGTTGTAATCAACGGGTATTTGATTGCGACAGTATAAGGTTACTAGGTGTTTTTTTTTTTTTCGAGAAATAAACATTCAATGAGACTAATAAATAATAGCTACCTTAACGTTATTCCTTCCTTTCACTTGTAGACTTAAAAATTAATGAGATTTGTATCAAAGACTGTAACAGAAAGTCATTTAGGTATTTCTGTCGAAATTAATAAATAGTGATTTAGTGATGAACAATCTTAGCCCAGTCAACCAAAGAAGCAACCGATGTCCTTTAAAGTTTTTTTTTTTATATTACGCGCAACGCAAAGAGAACTGAGCGCTGAGCTCATACAGCCAAGCAGGCAAGTCTGTATAGTTTCTTGAATCAAGTCAAGAAAAGAAGCAAGCTATGTCCTTATAAGTTTTTTTTTTTAAATATTACGTTCAATGTGAAGAAAATTGAGCTCATACAGCCAAGCAGGAAAGTCTTCTGTACAGTGGTACAGTTTCTTGAATAAAGTGGCGGACGATACAAGGAGCGGACTTTATTGACAGTTTAATTCTGGCCGGTGAGCCACACACGCACCAAACGCGGATTCAATTTAAAAAGTGGAATGAGATAAAAATAAATAAGTTCGGATAGACACTTATGTTTAGAGCCGGCAGTAAAGATAGGGTTAACTGCCACGAATCGCTGGACAAAACATACCATAAACTGACCGGTTAGAGGTCTAGTGATGTGCCGTGTCGATAGTTCTTGAGGGCTGATATCGACAACGTTAAGGCGGTTACTACTATCGATGTGAAAAAAAAAATACCTTGTGGGCATATTTACACATTTCCTAGAATTAATTGTTTAACTCTTTTTAGGAATAATTATTGCTTAGTAAATTGTATTATTTTTCACTTATCTAAATTCATCCACCTTAAGATAAGATAAGATAAGATAAGATAAGGCATTTATTTGCTAGAATACATGTACAATAACAAAAGATCTTAAAAATAAAAATAGCATCAATGTATTCGACCGAACAATCGGTGTGCAAAGTTTTGCTGTGTTTATGACATTCATATATGAGCGTCCACATATTTAGTACAGTTGTAACTAGTAATGTTGAAACAGCAATTTTTTTCAGAATTTTAGTATTTTGAATCAGTGTCACAATCAATTTGTTTAACAAAGGAACTATTTACTGGTTGGTAGGAGAAATATTTTGAAAACTCTTGGCTATCGATATCGATATTTTTTGTTTAATAAATCCCATCCCTAATTACAGGTGTCAACTCGCATCACAGTTGTCGCTCACGGACGCAAGCATTTAAGTCAAAAGGAGCGCTGCCCGGGAACCTTGTCGCAATAGCCACTATAAACAGCCCGGTACTATCTGGCCGAAGAACGGTTCCGTTCTCACTTCGACAGGGTTCCATCTGTGACGGCGGGAGGTCCGTGCGTTAATAAAGTGGATTTGTCGACATCAAAATAACAGTTTACGGTCTCGCCACTAATGCGGTTTATCGATGCTTTGTATTCAAGCGATAGGATTAAAAAAGTGAATTTACGTGTGTAGTTTAAATGGGTTTTAGTCTTTTTGAGAGCACGAGTCACGATCTCGAGATAAGGGATCGGTCGGAGGCTGGTGTTTTGCGTACAGAGCTCAGCTGGCCTGCATACATACATATAGTCACGGTTTTGTCCCTTATGGAGTAGGTTGAGCGTTAAGAGCCTAGCTACTACGAGGTTAAAATGAGAGCAATTCGATAAGAACACGGCTTAACTAAATTAAAATGATTGCCATCCCTTTCTGTTCTCTTATTATAAAAAGGACATAAATTTGGATGATTAGTTAATTCATGTTATTTGCAACGCCGAATTTAAAGTACTGTGAAAGAAAATAATGTAGAGTTTACACGTAGATACGCCGGATTTACGAATGTGAAGTTTACACATTTCTTTGATGTTTTATCGCTAGACTATAAAGTTAATAATTAAACAGTAAGTGAGTATAAGAGGTACATTATGTTTTCAAGGAAAATACAGAAATATCGAGAGGACACGTTATTTACTTCGCTTCAGTCAAAACATGGCGATAATAATTACGATAACAGCCGCAGATAAAGACTGACTAGATTATTAACTTACTAAAGTAGGTATAAATTATACATTATTTAACATATTTCGGAAAATATTTGAAGATGTTTGGCGCATACGATGCCATATTATTATTTTTTCAAATCGACGACGAAAGCGTAGATGGACAGGGCTTGAACTTGCAATCTTTGCAATACCGTTCTACGCTCTACCAACTGAACTACCGCAGACCTTGTAACTTTTTCTTACTTTTTTAATCTCTTTTATTTTTATAACAATCAAAACAAAATAGCACTGTGTACTGCAAAGTTAGAATGCATCATCTGACATTATAGCGATTTTAATTAAAAGCATACTTTTCTGAATTAAAAAATAAAATAAGTAGCACTGTCAGTGCCAAGTGTTGTAAATACAGCTCCTTGACAGTTGTTGTCTTTCCCTAAAGGAATTGAGACTTGTTTATCGTATGTAGATATTTTGGTTTGATATTAGAGGTCGCGACCTGGTGGCGCCACACGACTTGATATACTTAGCAATAATCTGCCCACTATGATAACGAAATCGGTGCCTATAAATTAAAATATTCTCCTATTCTCGTTTCTTGACAAGTTTTGTCGTAGACTTTTAAGCAGTTGAGTATTTATTAGGTCGACAAGTGAGGTAGTAAAAGTTTTCAAATAATAGTGTTTAATTAAAAAAAAATATATTACGTATAAAAAACGCCTACCCCTCCAGGAAGAGGGCGTGATTATATGAATGTAAGCTAAAAAATATAGTAGAAATTTAAATGTATTGTAAAAACTATAGGTACATTATATAGCAAAGCTTATTAAAAGTAGACGATTCACGTGATATTCAATAAGGTATTCCATTGAATCTATTTTGAAGAATAAATAATTCATTATTTCATTTTTTTTTTTGTTTCATTCTAGAAATATAAAAAATATCGATAGTCTTAGATTTCAACTCAACTTTACCCGAACACTTTATGAGGATAAATATCGATAAAAAAAACATAATTAGTGCCGTGGTTAGCTGTTTTTTTAACTGTCTTAATAAAAATCAAAAACATTACAAAAATTAAAAAATAAATAATTTAAAAAACATAGCAAGTACCTAACTTAGGCTGAATAATCCCGTAAAGAAATATATTTCCAGGGACAGGTACCACAAGAATAAAAAAATGTGTCAGTAGTATATAATTCGCGATGTATTTCCGCTAAAAACGGAAACGGATGTATGCGGTATTGGGTTTTATTCTAACAAGCGTTAGGCGCCTTCTGAACTACCTCACATCAAAGCATACCGCCGCCGCCGCGATAAAAAAAAAACTCATTAATTGGGCTGCATTCATGAAGTCATTCATTCATAATATTTGTAAAAATATTATTTCAAATATTTATAATCTATTCTTGGTAAATATTATTTTTAGCAGATATTTGCTTCAAACAGGAAACATTTCACAAAGTTTGGATACTGTTATCCTTATTTGGAATTTCAATTAAATATTTTTAACAAAATAAGGTTTTTTAATTAATATCAATGGTTACTCTTTGCTAAGGTACATTGACAGAGTTGTAAAATCTAGTGACAGTTGATTACTGGTCAGGTCAGTGCAGGTCATGTCAATGGTCATCCTCTGGACCACAGCTTAGATAGAAAGTAAAGCAGGTGTTTGTAGACCTTCGGCGAATCTCTTAAGATTAGTGAAGTCTCAAATGAGTCAGTCACTACAGAAATAGACAACCCTATCTGAAATACCTCTTAAAATAAAGAATTTATTGTATGTATGTTTATAATATTACATAAATCGATATGCCAGCGCCATCTATCCACAAAGCAAGAATGATTATGCTATGGAGATGGAGAGATTAGATAGAAATGCCTTTACAAGTAATAATACACTAACTGCCATAACATAAATTACTGAGAATAGTATGTTTATAATTTTTGGATATTTTAGGTAGAGTTCCAGTTAATAACTTACTATCGGAAAGGTTTTCAGGCAGTAGTACCCACTTTACATCGAAAAAATAGATTGTAAAAAGAAAAATTTATCAAAAACCCGAGAATATTCGACGAACATTAATATCGGTTTCAGTCCCTGTAAAGGAGAGTAGAGTCGAACTCTTTATAAGAACCCAAGTTTTTTGTGAAAGTTATTCAATTTCGTTGTCTGAGCAACCTCTATCAGTTTGCGTACTGACTAAAATAACGCTATATACCTATAGGGCTTAAAAGTGGGTAGGTACAAGCCTGCCAAAGTAAAATGTAGTCAGAACACTCTCTTCACCGTTAGATGTAATGTAATAAAACGTAATGATTTATTTACAAATAATTTACGGTTGACAACTTAACCTACGGTCAGGTGCGGGTCAGGTACGGTCATCAGATGGGGGGTCAAGCGAGCCTTGACAAGGTCTTGGACCGTAGATGTCGCTGGTGTGAACGACCTGATGTCTTCATTCTTAGTGGTATTAGTTCTATAGATGAGAAAATAATGTATTGTTGGAATATTTTAAATTAGTAAATGGCATCCAGAATTTACCGCAAAGTGCGACAAATTCCTGTAATACAAATGATTAAGGAACTCAAGTGCTTTTTTTATGGATGTTGATTTTGACATAGGAAATGTTTTTTTTTTTTCAATAATGAGGCAACAGACTCTTCTATCTGCTATATCATTCACTTAAAACTTTAAATTTTTTGAAATTATTTATTTAAAAATAACTAAGTCATATTCCACACAGGTGACTATTTACACTGACTGACCGCTGACCCGTTAACCTAACCAGCCCATGATGACAAGTGAAGGTAGGTTAGGTTAGTGTGCAATGTGAATGCATCTTATTAAAATAAACTAACGATTAAGTACCTACTTCAACCTACCTATTTTGATTTAAAGGCGCTTAAATTGCTTTTCTAGATTTCACGCGGTACTTTAAAAAAAAAAATATTCATTATTATACATATAGTTTCTTACGTGGCTAAAACAATAGATATCTACGACTACGACGCAAACAAAATACCGACACTACAAAATAAATATTCACAAATCTCTTTAGGTTGACGAGCGAAACCGCGTAAGTTCCCAAGACGTCATTTTCCGTTTTTATCGTAAGGCTATCTTCAGCGGTAATCATTTGGTGACATGAAACTCATAATTATGTACCAACGGCGGTAGTTACCTTTGTAGCTGATAGGTTTATTCAGCCTATTGTGTTTTTTTTTTCTTCGTAAGTATTATTATAAGTTAGTGCTGTTGGGTAAACGTTAGACACTTATTAGAAGATTGTTATCAAGTCAATAGTCTTGCTGTTAATTTAACATAGTAGTATGAATACTTAAATAACAGTGATTTATTTTATTATTTTTGGTGTTTCTTTCAACTAATACTCGTTTGATGTCACCTATTTGTATTCAAATATATCTGGCATACTCGGAATATCGTAGCTCATAGTTTAATTTAAGACGACATAAATTAATTACAGAATTGAAGTGAAAGGGCGTAACTCCGAAACAACAATTTCCGCGGTTGCCTATTTTGCATAAAAGTGGCGCCCTTATCTTTTGAAGCAGGCAGTTTATGAAAACTTTGTCTTATTGCGTTCTGATTAGACGAGTCTTGAGCTCAGATAATTGAGATTTTTGAGGTTAGGGCGATGACAAATTGCTTGTTTAGGAGGTTTATTGTTTTTAATTGAATTAATGAGGGTGCACTGTTTGAATCTAAATTACTACGAATTAGGTCGCATTTTTATACGTTTGTAATGTTTTTTTGTATTGTAAAAAATCCTTGATAAAGTTGGGGCCTAATCAACTGACCTAATTAAAAGTATGTTTTTGGCAAACGTAACGATCTAAATTAAACTACTTTATACGCAAATACAGTTAAATAGTAACTCAATTTGATTTAGGTATGCCAAAATAAATCAGACTATAATGATAAGTAAATTAAAACTTTTGCCAATTGCAATCAAGACTTGTAAAACCAGATTTTTATCTAACTTTTACTGTACCTACAATCATATTTGTTAGCTTCTTGATTAATTCCAATAAGAGATTTGATGATTTTAATTTGATAATTATATACTCGTAAACCGTTTTTCATTTTAACTAACAGGTAGAGATGATAGATTTCAACTTTATGATCAACTTTCATTTTATAGTAACACTTCGGTTTACTTAGCGATAGTCATAGATTCTTTACATCTTGGCCGCAAAATGTAATGTTGAACTCATTCAACTAATCCGGTTTCCGCGAAGTAAGTTATGCGCTTTTACCCTATTGCCCTAAACCCCGGGACCTATTAACCCGAATCTAGGAAATCGCGGATCCGTCGCCGTCGCACAGAATCCACCGCACCGCACACGGCGTAATCAGCCGTTAACCTTTGACACAACACTTTCACTTTCACAAAATTACGTACCCTCACAAGTGAACTGGCCGTAGTGCTTCCCTGAGGACTTGTCTCCGCAGACGACGCACTCGACGTTCTGGCCCTTGTCGTTGGCGGAGGAGCCGCTCTGGGTGGAGGCGGCCTGACTAGCCGGCGTCGAGGGAAGAAGCTCGTCCTCACGCCAGCTACCGCGGAAACCGAGCTCGAGAGGCGGGAGGTCGGGGGCTCTCGGAGGGCAAAGCCCCGGGCCGCCGACCCCGCCGTACACTAGCGCTCCGTGCGTGATGATGCCGGTTGTGATCGCGGGGCGAGAGACGCGCGGCGCGCCTGTGTGTCAAGGGTCGCGGCTGAGTCGCGACTGAGCTCGGGTCGGGCCAGGGCGCGCCGCTCCGCCATTGGCCCGGTGGCCCGCAGGGGCAGGGAGCGAAGGCCCCGCCACCTCGACACTGCCCCCCTCCCCGCCCCGCGCCCGTCGCCACCCGCCACCCGCGCCCCGTGAAAATCTTTCAGCGGACAAGTACCGTTGGTAAGGAAAACCATTGTGCGGTTTTCTTACTTTAATATTATTTGTTAACTGCGAACTTGATGACACGAGTGAAGCTACGATTTTTATTTTTGAATTTTGTGTTGATTGTGAGTTAATATATCTCATGTATCTCATAGATATTTCGTCATATTATTTATTGTATCTATTTCGAGTAATCTGTCAGCTTTAGTGTTTTTTTCTGTCGTCAAAGAATCAATGACATTCTTATCGATTGGTATTGGTAGATATATAAATAAATGTGATACGATAAAATACATATATACAGTCTTGGAAAATATTAGTAGCCTTTTGCTCCAACGCTACATGAAAATCCTACTTTGTATCAACTTTCCCACCGCCTCCATATTTCTGCTCGGCTGATAGGACTCTACCCACACAACTAAGTAACATAAGACATTTTCAGCGAACTCACAATATAAACCGACCTATATACGTAGCGCAGGGCTGGGTACTGAATCTCTCAATGAAGTTCGTACTATCAAGCTGCATAGTCTATTAGTCGTATTATACTTACAAGTAGATGATAGAATACATATAAGTAGAGTTTGCATTTCCTTAATTAGAATGACTGTGTTGAATATGTAGGACCTAGTATGGATATAAGTTAATTAATTTTAACTCAGTTTCATGTAAATACGTCATATTATGCTGAACTTTGTGTTCAGGAATAATCAATAGGTATACCTAACAACAAAAGGTTTTCTAATAGAAAACAATTGATAAAGTAAAGATGTCATTATGCAGTCGGTACTTCAACACATACTTAGCTAACGAAATTGAACTCTATCGCCTACAGATTTGAATAATAAATGGACTTCGCAAATCCTGAAACGTGCGTGCGCGTGATTTAGATCGATCTAGATCGCGGTAGGCGGCGCGCGCGCAGGGGCGTGGCCTAGGGGGGGCGCTACTTGACAGCGTGACGTCGCCGCGAGCTGACGCGTCCGCGCCGAATTGGCGGTTACGACGTTTTGCCACTGCACCGCGCCGATGATGGAATTGGTTTTTGTATGATCAAGTTGACAGCCGCGTTTGGTAAATTGAGAATGATGCGTCTGTATTTTTTTCTTGAAATTTTTATGTCTGTTTTTTATGAGACGTTACATTTTTTTAAGAAGACGGAATTAGAATATCTTCTAACTATAGCGGTACAAACACAGACATAGCCACCAATGTAATACAATACAATGTAATAAATACATTTATCTTTCTCGATAGCGTAACTCCAACAAATGACAGTTTGGTCAACTTCGCTCAGTCTTCTTAATTCGTTGGACAGTCGCCTTAACTAGACAGGAGACACCTGCGCCTTAACAAGAGAGCCCAGACTGCGGGTTCGCCCGGGACAAGGACTTTCAATACTTCAGTAGATAGGTAGACTTTTCGTAGGGCTGCCTACTTTCGTTGGAACCGAACTTATTGTCTCTACAGAGAGTTTTAATATTAATTCCAAGAATTCTTAATTCAGGCAGTAATCTTTAAAAGCATTATGAATTTATTGTAATATAGCTTCATTGTCTTCGCCAAACTTAATTATAACATTTGTATCTTATTTGATTTGTTGATCAGATAAATCATATCAGACGCGTTTTCAAATAAGATTTAAATTCTTAAACATTTTTCTTAATTGAGGAGTTTGGTAAGAAAAAAAAATCATGTACCAGAGCGGTCAAAATAAACTAAGTACTTATAATTAACTTTTGTAATTTATCTTATCACTGCTGTTTTAAACTTACCAAAAGTTGTTAATAATTATGAATGGACACCTAGGAATATGAAATGTGACTTCGACAGTAAAGACTATTATCAAGAAATCATAAAACAAACCTTTAATTTCATTCCAACAAAATATTTCCATTTTAGTGGCTTTATTGTAGAGTGCCATCGCTTTTGTCACTCATCTCATTAAAAAATATAAGTTCCATTTTTAAAAACATCCTCAACCAGCTAATTATAAAAGAAAGCAACCAGCCAGCCCTTTGTGAAGAAGCTTTCAGCTTTCATCCCTGCAGTGGCCTAGGGTTGCGGGGTGAGGGGCAGGGTGAAAGAGCGGGGGAGGGCGGGTTAAAGGTTACCCCGCCCACGCGGCCTCAACTCCACAATATTATGGTGATTACGGTTGCGAGGTTTTGGCGCTTAGGTAATTATGTATTTGCACTATCGTATCAATAAGGTGATTAAGGGGTGAGAAAATATGGTTTAAGAATCGATGATTGCTGAATGCATAAAATCATGCATGACAAAAAATTTCGATGGTATTGTCAATAATTTTGCTGGGTATCATTGTGGTACGTACTTAGTCATTGTAATATTTTTAAATATGAGTAACCGGTCCTTTCTATGTTGAAAGTTCTGCAATAGGTTTTTTGATATTTTTGGGAATCAACTCTTCAAAACCTTTTTTGTTGTGCCTTATCAAACAAATTTTCGGTCTAGGCACAGAATACATAATAATGGTTTAGGTACAACTTTTGATACCTGAAGCATACTTTAGCCTCTCATGGGTTTGTTTCGAAAATTTTGTAAGGAAAACCCTTTGGGAAATCAAATATGATATCTTATAAAATAAGGGCAAGCTGTAGAGCTGAAATGGCTCAAGGAATGGCTCAGCCTAAATGCTAACTTGGGAGTGGCTCATCGTAGAGCTCAGATTAACTTCAAGAAACAGTGAAATTTAAGGCAAAGGCATAAATATTTGTATATAATAGGAAATACTTTACTTGGCTCATTGCTATCGAGACTTGTAACATCTTTACAGATTGTTGGAATTTATTTTTCCTGTAAGTCGTATTTCCCTCCGCGCAGTTGTCCCCGTCACAAAAAACTGGCTGGCTCCTGCGACATACCTGGACCAATTACTCAGTCTGTGGGGGGGACGGTGGGGGGCGACACACAGACACCGTTGGCACGATCGATGATAACCGCCGAGATGAGATACTGGCCACGACAGATCCGCTAGTTACGTTCTTTTGAGTAAACGCGTTCTAATTTTGAAATCATACGTTCTTAGAAATTTGATAGAAAAAAATAAAATGAGATACTGGCCACGACCCATGGCCACGACAGATCCGCTAGTTACGTTGTTTTGAGTAAACGCGTTCCAATTATTATAACATCATACCTACGTCCTTCAGAAGTGCGATTTCGACAGAAAAAAAAATGAGGACGCTGGCCACTGGCCACGACAGATTAGGTTCTTTTGAGTAAACGCGTTCTAATTTCGAAAATTTTCAAACTGCTGCAAACTGTGTGGATTGTATCTCTTTTCAGGAACTAGTATTTCTGAACACGTATTTATTTAACTTTAATAATTACTTCTATTCTTACAAATTGTCTCTTATGGTAAAATTACTTTCAATGAGCACTCCTTTATAAAGACTAAAATTAAACAAGTAGCCGCCAAGAATTGTCTCTACATTGTAAGTAGTCTCTTTAGCGAACTCTTTTTCTTCTTACCGAGCTGAAGAGACGTCTCAATCCTCACTAAAAATTCCATCCACCAACGTCATCCCATTGACAGCCACGCATTCTGACCAACGAGCATTCCTGACGAGCTGAACAGCCAAAAACGACCAGCAAAGTTACAGTCAGACGCTCTTAAATTACCCACCCATTGTCACAAAGCAAGACGGACGCGGCCATCGAGTGATTTAAATGTGTGCTGTACTGTACTATCGGGTGCAAAAGTGCGTGGAGATACTAAAGTGATAAGAGTATAAGAAGTAAGTCCGTTTATCCGCATAGCCTAGTTGGTGGAGTTTAGTGTGCCTGTGCCTTCTACGTAGAGGGTCCCGGGTTCGATTCCCGGTCGGGCAGATATTCGAATGATGATTTTAAATGTCTGTTTCTCTGTCTGGGTGTTATTTGTGGTTGTTTCTGTGTATATCCATGGCACTCCAATATAGGGAATCCTAGTGGGGGCTATGAGTGTGATCGTCTTTTTCTTACCTTGCATTGCGATTCTAAGTACTTCCTAGTGATTATGGAATAAAAATTAAATACCTAGGTATGCTAAGTTATAAAAGTATTCTTGAAGTTAATCTGAGCTCTACGATGAGCCACTCCCAAGTTAGCATTTAGGCTGAGCCATTCCTTGAGCCATTTCAGCTCTACAGCTTGCCCGAGGATCTTTGTAATGATGTAGGAACCCCTCAAACAATTCTAGTAGGTACACCTTCAAGAACATAATTTTTTTTTCCAGCATTAACAAGCAACAGCCTACTCTATGTAAGAATAGCGTAGTAGAAAAATAATATACTTGATTTATATGAGTTCAATAATCAAACAATATTCTACAATTGAACTCATATAAATCAAGTATATTATTTTTCTACTACGCTATTCTTACATAGAGTAGGCTGTTGCTTGAAAAAGAGAAGAAAGAAGATGTTTTGTTCATTTTTCCCAATCGATCTGAGGGTAAATTGTGATCGTAACTGATTGATTTATAAGTTAAGAAGTGGTTTAATTTAGGGTTGTCTTTGATTTAGAAGAAAGTCTCTTTAGATGTCTGGCGGCAGCCAATGAGTTATTTACCAAAAACCACAGCCAAAAACAGTCTCGTATTATAATAAAGTATTATTTTTACTAAATTACATTAAAAGTACTCATAATTAAATTATTTAAACTTAAGTGAGACATGATAAATCAACTATTAAACGGATTACTCACTTTGAATAAAAAGTCGCGTACTTGGCGACATGTTTCGGAGAATTCGGATCTCCTTTTTCAAAGTGAGTAATCCGTTTAATAGTTGATTTAAAGTACTCATACTTATTATTGTTAGGTATAACTTTCCTGATCTGTGGTTATATCTACCCTAGTACCTACTATTATTATATTCTGTGTCTGTGGTTATATTATAACCTACTTCAGATATCTACAAGGGTTCAGAGGTTATCTGCCTACTCCGCAGCGTGATGGGCGCATGTTTATCTCCAGACTTCCTATGTCATCATTATTGGTGCCGATAGGGTATGAGGAATGGAGGAATCTTGTTTTGGGTGATATTTATAATATGTGTTTTTCTTTTTGGGCTCTCTTGGAACTAATATTTTAAACTAGTTTTGAGACTTATTGTTTTTTTGTTCATCCTCTGAAAATTTCAGGCTGAAACAATATTATAAGTAAGTATGTAGTAAAATTATAATGTTAAAACACTGATACCAATTTTTTGTGGTGATTAGCTACCTATATATATTTCGCTGTTATGGTCTACTTTCCATAAAATGTGCAAATTTTCAGGTCAGAAATAATAAAACTTTCACCCCTGAATAAGATTAAACTCATAGCTTAAGCTCTCACAGAAGCGTCAGGCTAAAGTTTATCAGTTTAATTTTTTACTCATTTAACACCATCAGCTAAAACCTAATCGATTTTTACTATTCGTTCCAAGCGTACCAGAATTCGTTTCGACTATCAAAATTCGCGCTATTCTCACTGGTCGGTATTGAAAAATTCAAAATTGGAATATTCGTCGGGTAATTCGGTCAGAGGCGCGCAACCGTCGGTCGCGGTCGAATAGCGGCGGCGTGATGCGATTATACGGCTCGGTGCGCGACGCGACGCCCGCAGGACGCAGCAAAAATCAGCACCCAAAATATGATTACATCCGAAATATAAGTTGTAGAATTTTTGTGTAGGTTGTAGGGATTTCAAGATTGAGTATCGTTTGAGATATAAATATTCAAGATCTTAAGTTTATTAGAAATATATTATATTCTTGGAATGTCAATTAATTTTTATAAAACCTTAATATAATCAGATTTTATGATCTTTTTATTAAATAGTTAGAAATGTTGTTTTCCTCCTCTTGTGTGGCAATGCTTGCTTACAACGGTAACGGTTTAATTATAATGTTTACAACGGTATTGTCGGAGATAGTAATGGTTACTGCAAATTAATTGACGGTAATAAATTACGCAATCATATAAAATTGGATATCCTGATTCTCTACGTTCCACTCTTTGCACTTGCAGCGAAGTTGATTAAATACTAGCAGCTACATTGATAAAAAAATTCACACCAAAGCTTATTTCGCACGAATAGACAGCAATAGAGCATAGTTAAAATTAATCCGCTTTTTATTATTTCCAAACAATATTAACCACCTCCACAACAGAATATTACACTACCCTAACACCTCCAATATCTGCCAGATTCACTGATTCACAAGCCCCCGCACCGTAATAAAACCACGCTCGTTGGTTCACAATATCACCAGTGGTGGCGCCACTGCCGCTTTGTGCGGAGGCGGCCAATTGTGCACAACCCCTGGATGATCACTTAATTGAGTAGTGATTGAGCTTTTCAGTAGAGTTGCTGATTTTCAAGAGATTTTCGTGTTGGGAGCTTGGGAGATGTACATTGATGATTTTCTGATAAATTGGTAGGTACTACAGGGGAAAACTCTAGATACGCTGAATAAAGATTTGCAATCACCACCGTGAAATGAATTTATTATAAAAAATAATTTTGAAATGGCTGTAACGAATTGCTAATAAATCCATTCGACTCTACATAAGTATATTTTTCCTTGTCTTAAAATATAAAAAAACGTAAAGCACTATAAACTGTTTTTAAATAGGTTCTTAAATGTCTACAAAATGTTTTGCATTTAGTATATCCCTATTCGATGTATAGAAGTTTAATATGAATCCTATAACTGATCACAAAAAGCTGGTTGTAAGCGGAGGTGGCGGAAGTTATAGGATTTTGGATGCGCTCTCTAGTGGTGTTTGCGGGGCTGCAATATGACAGGATTTGGAAGATTATCACCAATATGCATGTGTTGGTTCTCAAAGTTGGTAATAATTTGGGTCTTTAGTCTGAATAATGTAGGTAGTGTAGTTCTAGAGATGTAGTAAATGTTTTTATACCTACTTTAGACATTAAATAATATTGTAAATATACAGTATTTCCTAGAAATATTATTAACAAGATTCTGGTCAAGCTTTTTCTGTCGTTGACTCGAAGACAGGACAAATCCATCTCAAGAAAAAAGGAATGAAGTGGTAGGTAAGTAAGATGTATCTCATATTATAAGGGAGGTCCAGAGATTAATCCGGTTTCCATCCAAGAGATTGCCCTTGACAACCTTACATTTCCCTAGGGTCTGAAGCTAATCAGTCTTGACCGGAAATATCGAAATTATAACTTAGGTTTGGTCACAAATGGGTGACCGCCGTGGGTTAACGAGTGCAAAGACTTTAAAATTTTTAGTGTTTTATGTCCTATAAACTTTTATATCACTAATTTTAAATGTCAACTTGTCACTGTCACTTTTATGTAACTTTTATGTCACTTTTATGTAACGTTTTCTTCTTAATCAATTTTTTCATACATATTTACACCACAGCTTACTAAGCACTTAGCTACATCTTGCTATAGTATGCAATGCAGGTTTGCTGTTTGCACCTTAATTCAACAAATCCACACTCAAAACGTTTACAGAATCTTAACCCCCTTCATCTTAATACTTCTCACCTTTTTTTATATTTTAACCCCTCATCTGCGGCACGTGGTAAGGGGTTACGGTTGAGATCACAATTAACCCCTTAAATGCTTTTTATAGTTACGGATGCTGCGTTTTTTTTTTCGAACTAATGACCCAGATCGTCAGCTTTTTTTAATAAAGGGTTCTTAGATAACAAATGGAAAGAGTTACTTTGTTTTGGAATTAGATTTTCATGAGTTACACTTACAATGATGTGATCTACTCTATAAACCTTTCCTTATTTAAAATTGTTTGTAGATCAGGATCAGGAAATACTCGGTTAATTTTAGATCTTATTAACAATAAAGTGACTGATTTTGTAGTTTAAATCACTCTCTTTTGTATTCTTTACATTTACAGGTTTAGCTTAAAAAAGCTTTTCACGGTATAATAATCAGATCATCTTAAAATATTCAAAATTATAATGTGATCAAAATTCAGGGCGTCTCGCATTTTGTTTTCGAAATCAAATCTTTCTTGTTTGCAACAAAAAACTTGTGACAATAAGACCAATCAGGCGTTAGAGCTCCTTCAGAATTCTATTAATTTTCAATGAGATTATTTACAAAATCCTCGACGACGAGGGCTGGATCTGTCAATATTGTCACAAAACATCAAGACACCTCGGATAAAAAAGGAAAAAATGTCTTAAAAAAGTAAAAAATCCAAAAAAGCCATGAATGTGGCCTAATTTTCGCTCTCAATACGCACTTTGTGTGTAAGCATCGGGGCGTAGAACAAATTAATTCATACATCCCTTGAAGATAGAAAAAAAAACTATAAAAAACACGGAAGACCGTTATAGTTTTTTTTTTCTTTTTATTTATGGTGCAAAATTGGGTTACTTAACGGGAGCCAAGGGACCATTGTGTGGATTGAAAAAAAAAAGTCTTTGAAATGGCGGCTAGTTTTTACTTCTTTTGACAGTTATTTTAGAGGCACGAGGATATTAGGTATTAGATGTTATTAATAGTTTTGTATATTAGGTGTTATTAATGATTTATAAGTTTCAAACGTTTAATGTTCAGGCATCGAGAAATATGTTTGTAAAAATAACATTTAAGTATTAATATAATACGATTTGAAGCTACCATCAGGTTTTAAATAGGTGAAGTAACCTATAGGTAAAGGTTTATTTATATCCATAAGGAAAGAAAAATACTTACAACAAAATTTTGTTACGAAAGAAGTGCTCTTACACATAAGATTCGTCGTACTTTTAGAATATTCCACAAATATCTCGACGACCGTTTGAAATAAGTACATAGCACAACTGCCCCGACCACATAAAATCCGTTTCGGACATGAAAACCGTACAAAACCATAGAAACCATTGTAAGCACCCTGCAGACACATTTTTCAAAAAACTAGATTCCAACCGTTCGCCTGTCAAAGGGTCTAAGAGGCCATAGGTCACCATCGTCTTTCGTGTACAGCAGAACCATGTTAAAACACCACTGAAAAATATCTATCACTATCCTTCTCTTATTCACTCTTTAGGAAAATGTGTAAGGAAGAAAGAAACAGCAAATTTTTTGACTGATATCCGACGGCACAACAAAAGTGGCAGCGCCCCAAAGAAAAAAGTCGTTAACAAAAAAAAAAACTGGTAGATAAAAAAAGGGGCTTCGTCTGATATTGTGAATATTGATGAAGAAAGAAATCTGGTTCTTGCTAGTTGTAAGCAAGTAGTTCTGTCGTGTGTGGTCTCACGGTGTTCACGTGTTCAATACTTCTGAGAAAGTCGCGGGTTCGGTTCCCAACTGGTCTCGACTATTGAAATGATTGATAGCTTAGAAAACGCGACGTCAGAAACACTCTTTCCCCTTTGCGTGAATCCTTTGGAGCTTACAACCCTTCAACTTGTCCAGCGTAAGTGAACTCGCTAGTAGTATTTATTAGTTATTCTGTGGTAAAGTGAGAAATATCTGGAAACATGTGTCATACCATATGAGACTCAAATGTCGGTTAAACGTTTAATAGATCGCAACTACAATATGTATTACATTACGTTATTTTAACGGCTACATCATTAGCTTCAATATAACACATAAATTGTGTAAAGCACAAAATTAACCTTTATCCCCTAAACACATTAGATACCATCTCAAAAGAATTACATAAAAGATGTTTCAGAAGGGTTAGAAGCGACACATCCTTTCATATCTCGATCCCTTTTTATCTCAAAGAGCACGTGGTCACAGAATCCTGCGCATGATTGTTAGAGATAAAGGGATCTCTGGAGGTGGGTCTTATTGATCCCAGCACGCGAGAGGGTTGAAGATGTAACAGCACGCGTTGAAACAGTTTTGGGGTTAAGAGTTGGGAAAGGGTGATTTTTGGGAGATGACATCCGAGAATAATAAAAAGTTAAGGATTTTGGTAATTTTGACCTTTGCATAAAAGAAGGTTAAAGTTTATGTTTTAATCTGGTCAGTAAAAGAGGCCAGTCATGATCATGAAGTATTTATCCTAATTATAACAATCTACCAAAAAAATTCCTGATACTTCAATTAAAATAACTAGGTTAGGTAATTTATCCATCTATTTGAGTACCTACATCCAGATCGACCCGTCATCATCATCGATACATTACGTTAATTACACATTTTTGATGAACACTGCAGTTGTTCAAAGCAAATACATCCAAACTACCCTTTACATTTAGCAATTAGGTACCTATAAACATAAACAGATAAACACATCAACATCATTGTTTACAGATGATCCCGTTATTAATTAGGTAGACAACGGGTGCTCTTCCAAACACAATGGGGTTGAAGCCAGGTATCCTGATTTTTCTCTGGAATACTGTTAAAGTCAGTAGATGACGCCGAAGGTTTTATTTACTGCAGTGTATTGATTTTTCCATGCTGACTGGGAGCCATAGAAAACATAGAATATGCGAGCAGATTCTCCTCCCTGCATGCTGTAAAAACCAGCAATAGGATTTAAGGGTTACAATATAAATGTATTAGACAAGATTCTGATACTAATTAATACGGCCTTGGGTCTACGCTACGCTAATAAAAGCTGTATAGCCAATTAACTGCATGTTTTTGCTAAAAACGTGGAAGTCGTTAAACAATATGTGAAACAGATATATCTGTACATCTCGCATCGCTGATATAATTAAGCATAATAATTTTTGCAATAACGGTTTTATATTTTCTGACATTTGTAATATGTCAAGAGAGAGAAGCCGCTGGTACATTCTAGGTTTTAAATCAAACTCCCCGTCAAGCATAAAAGCAAACACTATTATAAGTATTTTTCTAATAACTATAGACATTTCCTTAACACGTTGTATAAGGATTAATACGGTGCTTAAAATATAAATCACCTTATCACACACAAATCCCTAAGCCAAAAGACATGGGTTTAAGATAAATTTCAAAATTTAACACCTCCAACCAAAATCATAATCTTTCACCGGAATATTTAGAAAAAACTGGTGACCGAAAACTCAAAACCGTTCTAACGGGAAGCTATAAAACAAAGGTGAAGCAAAAAGCAAAGTTTACAGGCAAAAAAGGCAAGAAATTTGAGGCAAAAAAGTGCCGTAAATTTGTCAAGACGTTCCACCCCGTCATGTGTGTTTTTGCTGCAAATTAATATTCGTCGGCCGAAAATATAATCAGAGAGAGTCAAATTTGTGGTTTGAACTTATTTGATTATATTTTCTTTGAGAGATAGATCTAAATTTTGAAATATCACTTTATTGATAACATTCAGAAAATAGAAAAAATCTTCAAGCTCTCAACTACTCTACAATATCAATACTTACTATGTATTTACCCGTACATATTAATTGGCACGTCTCAGATACAACATAAACATCGACCTGTGCTCCGACAATTAGCTGTATAATAGTGTATAATACGACTTTATGGTCGTATAAGCTGCAATCAGCCGCGACCTCTGTTGATACAATTATAACAATGTCTGCGCACCTGTTTGTGGGCTTCGAATGCTGTGTTTAATGCTGATTAGTTGGATTAAAGCTATTTACAGTTGCAAATTCAAACGCGCAATGTTGATGATAAAGTTATTCGTGATATTGATACAGAAATATGCATATGACATATAAAATAACAATGATCAAAGGCATCAAAGGGATTTAAAAGAAGTGTTTGGTAAAACCCTAAAAAATATTATGTTATTTTTTTGTCTATGAGACAAATTGTGCTACGCTGGCTACACCGTAGTATATATTAATTTTAATCATTGATGTTTTTTGAACGTGGCATATTACAATAAATTAGTCTAGGTGGTATCTGTTCAGGTGGCGAAATTTGGAATTGTATTAGCTACGGTTACACTGACAGGATTGAAGCTATTATACCTATAGGCGCCGCTAACTATTCAGATGACCAGATATCTCAGTCGCACTGTATACTCTACATAACGCTACGAACTGCCGTGTTTCCAGCCACCAGTGTACATAGTTAATATTGTTACTGCATTCAGCCCGAGTGTAATAGATTTTAATAGCTGATTACAATCCTGATTAGTTGTGGACTTACGGACGTGAGGTCGCTTGCTCTGATTTAGATCAACATCACACTGTCTGTAGTATACTGTTATATGACTGTTATAGGAACGTGCTACGACTAACAATTTCGTTGCCGTATAAAAGCATGCAGATTCATTTAGAACGATAGTGTCGTGCCTTTCGCGACACTGACAATGTACCATCACCACGGATCATAATAAATCATCTTTGTACTATCTACTTACCTACTACTTATAGTATTGTTTCCGTAAACTTGCATTTCATCTTGGTCTTGTTCTTCAGATTAAAATCTTACAGGCTACCCTTGGGTACGATCGCATTATCATCGACTCTACTAGGCTGACTTAAACAGACGATTCTAGAGTCGAGTGAAAACCCATGACATAAAAAATATGGCGGATGAAATAGAGACCATTCATTCATGTGAATATAATTTTCAATGAGGGCAAGATAAAGATACTTGAGCCAAATTAATACGTTATCGTTGATCTGATCGTATGCTTTGAGGTTATTGTGTCATTCATAATATCTGTGACCACTGTTTGAATTAATATTTAGGGCTGCCAATCGTGCTTGGTACAATAATATTGTAAATTTTGTCTGAATTACGATTTTCTCAAATCATGTTAATTTTTAAATAAAATATTGAAAAGAAAATGATAACAAACGGCTGTCTACAGCATATTATGTCTGTTAAAGTGATAATTGCGCTTAAAATTAGGGAACTTTAGGTCAAATTAACAAAGCAAATGAAATTATGTCACCTTATTATTTGATTGTTTTTGAATGGGGAAGTGGTTATTAGGTAAACTTAAGGAAAGCTAATTAATATCTTAATGAAGTAGGTAAGTAAAGCATAGAAATGTTTTTAAAAAGTGCCAACCCTATCCCCGCTCGGGGGTGTAATATCAACCACGGGTTATCAGCGACATCTCGCGTTTTGTTACTGCAGTAATCAAAGCCATCTAGCGTTTTGTTACCGCAGTAATCAGAGCCCATCGACTGATACAGCGAGGGTCGCATTGTGAAGCTTTGCACAAGAGGGTTGAGGTTTTATGATTGGAAACGTATTTGTATGAACGGATTTTAATTAGGAACCTCGAGTGGGTTTCTGATATTTTGTTGATTAATAATTAATTATGATGTGAACATAGTAAAAAGAAGTTTTGGTACGGAGTTTTTGATCAAGATAAGACTGACTCTTCAGTAAAAAAAACTGTAGTGTTGTTATCGCATATTTATTTGGAGCACCCTAAAATAATGTGTAGGTACTTTTCTTTTGTTCAGGAAATAAGTAATTTTTGTGCTTCTATCAAAAATTGCTCACCAAACCGTTCACGAGATTAATCCGTGTCACTTCCGATAACATTTCATATTATAATGCACAATGGACCATGTCGTCCGATAATCGTAAAAATTCAAAATCTAAAATTCAGTCGTCATGGGAACTGTCGCCAAATTCACGGTATAACTAATAAGGGCGAATAAAGTAATTCGTCCAAAAATTTTAGGTCTTTTACAATACACATTTCGATGCGCAACGCGATAAATCGATACAGAAAGTGACATATGTTTTGAATATGGAACGTCATCTTTATTTCTTTTTTTCCGCCGGATCCCTTGTGCCAGTAATCTTTGCTGTTGAATAAGAATGAAGGGGGCCAAGGCAATTATATTTTGGCTTAGCAAAAGGCAGTTTGTGGACAAAGCAGGGGACGCGTCGTACGGTCGAATGCGCTTGTATTATGCCGATGTTTTGCTTACGAAGTGGGTCTGCCGGTGTCCTTACTTGATCTCAGATAACAGTGATTTCTTATGAAAATACTTATTTGCACTAAGTTGAAAGCCAGTGACATGTTATTTTATTATTTTCATCAAAAGCCTATAAAATGCGTATTCAAAAATGTCCTATAAAAGCTTATACAGCTATTTCGCCTTTAAGTCAAAATTTTTGTTTCAGTTCCGACTGTAGGTACCTAAGAAATCAACAATAATAAAGTTTTCATAAAAATCTTCAATGTTTACCGTACTTTCAATCTACTTTGAAATAACAGTGACTGCATTACTATTATAGGACTTGCCGTTTTTAATAACAAAAAGTCTTTCACTGTCCATTACCAACTTTTCTAAAAGTAGCCAGAACAGGAGCACATAAAAACTGTCGCAGTTGGTGTATTCCTTGGGCGTGAGACATTTTTTTTTCTTTTTTACCATAAGTAGAGCTTGTTAGCGGTCAGTCCTTTTTTATTTTTTTTAACAAAAGTGGGCAAATTTGTATAACACTCACCGTGAGTGGCTGAGAAAACATTTTTTTTGTTCGCCTTTTTTCTGATTTTTATTTATGCGTAAACATAATTTATGCGTTTGTACAAAAAAATTGTTTTTGCGATAGTAACTGTGAAATCATGGCGTGTTTTTATTTAGAACACTTTTTTTTTTCAGAACTTGTATTGTGTAATAACAGTGGCACTTAAGTTTCTTTTTTTATTGGTTTGACAGTCTAAAACTTAAATATTCAGCAAATTTAATTTTTAATTAGGTAATATTGCTTTACATTTTATTTTTGTATTCACAAAATAACCACCTTTATCTATTAAAATGATTATCACAAACTGCTTCTATTAGATACCCTTTTCTTCTTCTAATTACGATTCTATTTTCAAAAATGTTTGGTAGGTAAGTAAACCTTTGGTAGGTACCCTCTATAACCAAGGTCCATACTAGCCCTATGAATATCTTAACCTTTAATAAAATGAGGTATTTTGTGGAATATTTCGTCAATATCGTACCCCGATCCATCATGGCGGGAGGGGCCCACTATTGACACAAAATTTACGAGATTAATATTTACAAACGGGATCCCCGGATGGTAAATATTACGTAAAACGGTTAATATAAAATATAAGTGTGATGTGCTTAGCATAATTTTCTTCATATTCTTCTCCAAAAATATTTTTTATGGTCTCTTATAGATAAAAATTATAGGTACGTATACTTAATGCGCTTTGGATATATTTTTATCATTCGTTCTAATATAGGTTGGTGCTTATATGATTGAGATGCTTTTCGTAACAACATTGTCAACCAGTAGCATGGTTCACTTTTCTTCATCCATTTTCATCCCATTTTCAAAATCTCCAAATCTCCATCCCACCAAAAATCTTTAAAATAACATCTCACTGACCGCAGATAAAAATCTGCGTTCCCCACTGACCATTATTCAAAAATTCAAAATCTCTCGGAAATCTATAATAATCCCCATGTTCCATAATCCCATCCCCTGAGACATGGGGTTCTCATGGGGACTGTATAATTTCGCTATAAATAAAATTCGACTGTAAAATTGCATCGGACATTCGGTGGACCGCGAAGCGAAGTTTGCGAAGATATACATTGACGACATTCTTTTTACAAGTCTGTTTGATATTAAATATTGTATTATAAATATCTGCTTCATTTGTAACTTTGTTCATTCGAAAGTAAGACGGTGAAGTATAATTATTGAAAAAAAAAAACGTCTATAAATGTTATTTTTTTGAGGTTTTCGTACTCACAGTGCTATTTTATTTCATAAATATGAGAACGGACGGCGATGGAACGGCATTCCGAAGAGCGCAGGAAATAAATATTATTTACTTAGTTACATAAAAACGAAAAATATCTGTATATTACGTAAAGATATTCCTATAATACAGGTAATGATTAAACCCCTCAAGGCTATAAGTAGACCCAGTTTTGTTGGAATGTAATAAATAATTGTGTTTGATTGGCTTAAATTATAACATTGCACACGTTGTTTCATTTCCTGTCTGGTTTAACAAGATCTCGATTCATAATCACTTTATCAAAGAAACGAATGATTCTAAACAACATAGGTTTGTTTATGCAGTACCAACATTTTTAGATTCTAGAAAAAAACAGTCACTCACGACGCCATGTTCTCACAAAGATAATGGTGGGGTAGTATTTTTAAAAACACATACTTTTATATCAGAAAATACTATAATCCTTTCCATAAAACGTAAGCACAGACAGGGTTGTCGCTAACCCGGGCAGTTGATGGTAAACCCGTGCAGTTGGCGGTAAACCCTTGGGCGTGAACACGGCATATTTTAGCGATAACTGGCAGCTTAAGGGATCACTCGGCAACCCTTTTGTGCAATACGATTTGCAAGTAAGTTTGTGCCCATTGTGTCACATATGACGAAAGATACTTCTGCCCGCAGTTAAATTGATCGAAATTTTAATTTTCTTAGAAAAATTGTGCCATCGATTCGTTGAGTGCACATCTTAACTTAATCTTGACTAAAATTATTGCCGCCCCTTTCTGTTATCTCATGATTTTTGCAAATATTTCATCATGAATTAGTATTTAGTACCAATGTTTCATCATGTCAGACATTTTTTGTTATAGAGCAAAAACAAGTCCGTGATTTTTTAACATGCTATCCGCCGCGCTCATAAGTAATCTGTGATGCTATGTTCAGTTTTTTTTATATTCATATTGTAACCGATTTCTTGATAAAAGTAGTGTTAATGAGTACCTAAATATTACCCACTCTACCGTTTTTTTTCTACAAGACAACTGTAAGTACCTAGTACCTACTTGGATAGGTAATATTTGTTTCTATTCTTTTTCTTTCTACACCTGTCTGGTTTTCACCGTTCTTAAGGGCGAATTTTTCTTAATAAAAATCCCATCGTGTTCAATGGAAACGTTTTCTGCTGACTGATGTCATCCACACGTCTCGTAAACTTTTATCACTGGATCGGTTACAATATGAATATAAAAAAAACTGAACATAGCATCACAGATTACTTATGAGCGCGGCGGATAGCATGTTAAAAAATCACGGACTTGTTTTTGCTCTATAACAAAAAATGTCTGACATGATGAAACATTGGTACTAAATACTAATTCATGATGAAATATTTGCAAAAATCATGAGATAACAGAAAGGGGCGGCAATAATTTTAGTCAAGATTAAGTTAAGATGTGCACTCAACGAATCGATGGCACAATTTTTCTAAGAAAATTAAAATTTCGATCAATTTAACTGCGGGCAGAAGTATCTTTCGTCATATGTGACACAATGGGCACAAACTTACTTGCAAATCGTATTGCACAAAAGGGTTGCCGAGTGATCCCTTAAGCTGCCAGTTATCGCTAAAATATGCCGTGTTCACGCCCAAGGGTTTACCGCCAACTGCACGGGTTTACCATCAACTGCCCGGGTTAGCGACAACCCTGTCTGTGCTTACGTTTTATGGAAAGGATTATAGTATTTTCTGATATAAAAGTATGTGTTTTTAAAAATACTACCCCACCATTATCTTTGTGAGAACATGGCGTCGTGAGTGACTGTTTTTTTCTAGAATCTAAAAATGTTGGTACTGCATAAACAAACCTATGTTGTTTAGAATCATTCGTTTCTTTGATAAAGTGATTATGAATCGAGATCTTGTTAAACCAGACAGGAAATGAAACAACGTGTGCAATGTTATAATTTAAGCCAATCAAACACAATTATTTATTACATTCCAACAAAACTGGGTCTACTTATAGCCTTGAGGGGTTTAATCATTACCTGTATTATAGGAATATCTTTACGTAATATACAGATATTTTTCGTTTTTATGTAACTAAGTAAATAATATTTATTTCCTGCGCTCTTCGGAATGCCGTTCCATCGCCGTCCGTTCTCATATTTATGAAATAAAATAGCACTGTGAGTACGAAAACCTCAAAAAAATAACATTTATAGACGTTTTTTTTTTTCAATAATTATACTTCACCGTCTTACTTTCGAATGAACAAAGTTACAAATGAAGCAGATATTTATAATACAATATTTAATATCAAACAGACTTGTAAAAAGAATGTCGTCAATGTATATCTTCGCAAACTTCGCTTCGCGGTCCACCGAATGTCCGATGCAATTTTACAGTCGAATTTTATTTATAGCGAAATTATACAGTCCCCATGAGAACCCCATGTCTCAGGGGATGGGATTATGGAACATGGGGATTATTATAGATTTCCGAGAGATTTTGAATTTTTGAATAATGGTCAGTGGGGAACGCAGATTTTTATCTGCGGTCAGTGAGATGTTATTTTAAAGATTTTTGGTGGGATGGAGATTTGGAGATTTTGAAAATGGGATGAAAATGGATGAAGAAAAGTGAACCATGCTACTGGTTGACAATGTTGTTACGAAAAGCATCTCAATCATATAAGCACCAACCTATATTAGAACGAATGATAAAAATATATCCAAAGCGCATTAAGTATACGTACCTATAATTTTTATCTATAAGAGACCATAAAAAATATTTTTGGAGAAGAATATGAAGAAAATTATGCTAAGCACATCACACTTATATTTTATATTAACCGTTTTACGTAATATTTACCATCCGGGGATCCCGTTTGTAAATATTAATCTCGTAAATTTTGTGTCAATAGTGGGCCCCTCCCGCCATGATGGATCGGGGTACGATATTGACGAAATATTCCACAAAATACCTCATTTTATTAAAGGTTAAGATATTCATAGGGCTAGTATGGACCTTGGTTATAGAGGGTACCTACCAAAGGTTTACTTACCTACCAAACATTTTTGAAAATAGAATCGTAATTAGAAGAAGAAAAGGGTATCTAATAGAAGCAGTTTGTGATAATCATTTTAATAGATAAAGGTGGTTATTTTGTGAATACAAAAATAAAATGTAAAGCAATATTACCTAATTAAAAATTAAATTTGCTGAATATTTAAGTTTTAGACTGTCAAACCAATAAAAAAAGAAACTTAAGTGCCACTGTTATTACACAATACAAGTTCTGAAAAAAAAAAGTGTTCTAAATAAAAACACGCCATGATTTCACAGTTACTATCGCAAAAACAATTTTTTTGTACAAACGCATAAATTATGTTTACGCATAAATAAAAATCAGAAAAAAGGCGAACAAAAAAAATGTTTTCTCAGCCACTCACGGTGAGTGTTATACAAATTTGCCCACTTTTGTTAAAAAAAATAAAAAAGGACTGACCGCTAACAAGCTCTACTTATGGTAAAAAAGAAAAAAAAATGTCTCACGCCCAAGGAATACACCAACTGCGACAGTTTTTATGTGCTCCTGTTCTGGCTACTTTTAGAAAAGTTGGTAATGGACAGTGAAAGACTTTTTGTTATTAAAAACGGCAAGTCCTATAATAGTAATGCAGTCACTGTTATTTCAAAGTAGATTGAAAGTACGGTAAACATTGAAGATTTTTATGAAAACTTTATTATTGTTGATTTCTTAGGTACCTACAGTCGGAACTGAAACAAAAATTTTGACTTAAAGGCGAAATAGCTGTATAAGCTTTTATAGGACATTTTTGAATACGCATTTTATAGGCTTTTGATGAAAATAATAAAATAACATGTCACTGGCTTTCAACTTAGTGCAAATAAGTATTTTCATAAGAAATCACTGTTATCTGAGATCAAGTAAGGACACCGGCAGACCCACTTCGTAAGCAAAACATCGGCATAATACAAGCGCATTCGACCGTACGACGCGTCCCCTGCTTTGTCCACAAACTGCCTTTTGCTAAGCCAAAATATAATTGCCTTGGCCCCCTTCATTCTTATTCAACAGCAAAGATTACTGGCACAAGGGATCCGGCGGAAAAAAAGAAATAAAGATGACGTTCCATATTCAAAACATATGTCACTTTCTGTATCGATTTATCGCGTTGCGCATCGAAATGTGTATTGTAAAAGACCTAAAATTTTTGGACGAATTACTTTATTCGCCCTTATTAGTTATACCGTGAATTTGGCGACAGTTCCCATGACGACTGAATTTTAGATTTTGAATTTTTACGATTATCGGACGACATGGTCCATTGTGCATTATAATATGAAATGTTATCGGAAGTGACACGGATTAATCTCGTGAACGGTTTGGTGAGCAATTTTTGATAGAAGCACAAAAATTACTTATTTCCTGAACAAAAGAAAAGTACCTACACATTATTTTAGGGTGCTCCAAATAAATATGCGATAACAACACTACAGTTTTTTTTACTGAAGAGTCAGTCTTATCTTGATCAAAAACTCCGTACCAAAACTTCTTTTTACTATGTTCACATCATAATTAATTATTAATCAACAAAATATCAGAAACCCACTCGAGGTTCCTAATTAAAATCCGTTCATACAAATACGTTTCCAATCATAAAACCTCAACCCTCTTGTGCAAAGCTTCACAATGCGACCCTCGCTGTATCAGTCGATGGGCTCTGATTACTGCGGTAACAAAACGCTAGATGGCTTTGATTACTGCAGTAACAAAACGCGAGATGTCGCTGATAACCCGTGGTTGATATTACACCCCCGAGCGGGGATAGGGTTGGCACTTTTTAAAAACATTTCTATGCTTTACTTACCTACTTCATTAAGATATTAATTAGCTTTCCTTAAGTTTACCTAATAACCACTTCCCCATTCAAAAACAATCAAATAATAAGGTGACATAATTTCATTTGCTTTGTTAATTTGACCTAAAGTTCCCTAATTTTAAGCGCAATTATCACTTTAACAGACATAATATGCTGTAGACAGCCGTTTGTTATCATTTTCTTTTCAATATTTTATTTAAAAATTAACATGATTTGAGAAAATCGTAATTCAGACAAAATTTACAATATTATTGTACCAAGCACGATTGGCAGCCCTAAATATTAATTCAAACAGTGGTCACAGATATTATGAATGACACAATAACCTCAAAGCATACGATCAGATCAACGATAACGTATTAATTTGGCTCAAGTATCTTTATCTTGCCCTCATTGAAAATTATATTCACATGAATGAATGGTCTCTATTTCATCCGCCATATTTTTTATGTCATGGGTTTTCACTCGACTCTAGAATCGTCTG
>JARACY010000327.1:0-104574 GCA_029255725.1 Scrobipalpa atriplicella
GGCAAAGAATTGTTTTTGGTATGAATGCCAGCCAACGTGTTAAAAAAGTTTTTGATACTAGAGTTTAGACTATCGATAACTAATAAAATATTCTGGGCTCCTCACTATTCCACTTCCGATATAATATTTTACATTAATAGTGATGCGCTGAAACCCTGAAGTAGATTATTCTTTGTTCATATTTCCTATTATATTCCGGTTGAAATAATAGAGCAAGTATTCTAACTAACATTTAAATTGAACTTTTGTGTAAGTAAGGTATTCTGAAAATGTACAGAGAAAATATCATTAGTTTTTAAATAAAGTGCGACTCTACCTATGAAAGTGAACAACCTCCCCCAAGAGACAAAATATGAAAAGAGTTCGACTGTACAAAATGTCTCGATTAGTGGGTTTGGTACCCCAATCCGGGTAGTCCAGCATAAAAATCACATTACCATTGACTGTCTCTCAGGCTATCGCGGTTGTTGAATAGGTAACTGAAATGACAGATGGCGAGAGTGGTCTTTCTGTGGTTCAGGAGTGGCGTCTATGGACCGAAAGACGCAGCTAGATTAGATAGGCCTCTCACAAGGTGGACAAAAGAGTTAAAAATCACGGGAATACGATGGATGCGAGTTTGTTAGGCAAGTCGAAGAACATTATTAATTTATGATCCATGTTTTTTGTTTTTATTTCCTTAACTAATAGAATTCCGTGATAGAAATATAGACTAGACGCTGTTTGATTTTCAAGAAATTCAGTTACAGAAACTCACTTCCCACCACCAAGTTCGCTCCGTTTCATTTTGCCGTTTTATAAATTTTTCAATATCCAGCCAGTAGTAGCTAACTGAAAGTTATTCGCACCTTGTTTTTAAATAAAATCAAAGTGCGCTCTAAGTTTTCCGGGTTCTTTACGGGGCCGTAAAAATAGTCTGTATTTATGTGGGTCTTGCCTTGAGAGTACTGGAGAAAGATGGAGTTTACTGTGGAAGTGAGTTACGATTACAAGTTTTGACTGGGTTGTTATTTGTGGGTTGTAATAGAAGGATTTCTGACTCGGTTGTAGTTTTGCGTAACCTAGTAGAATGGGAATAACTAATTCTAATAACGAAATATTAGAACTAGTATCTTTATGCTTAAAAGCTGATCCAGTTGACCGAAGACGCGTAAAAGACGTAAAGTAACTTGTCAACATACCAAATTGGCGACCAATCTGTATTAGTCCCATGGATTCAAGCACAAGCATATTTTATACAAGATTCCATTTTTTATGAAACAAAAAGATAATTATGTGCACATTGACTGTACCGAATTTTAATACCCATATTTTATGTTTACACATAACAATGTGGATTCAATTCAATAGCTAGGCCAGCATTGTTATATCAAGAACCCATCATGGATAAACAACAGAACCTCTCACCATCAAGCTGAGCAAGATTTTACTAAAAGACCAATCTAGAGTAGATCAGAAACTTTTAAAAGCGTACAAAGGGCAAGACACCAAATAACCCCTTTTGATGCCAAAGTTCAACTCTGTTCGGAATACGTTGCATTTTAACAAGTTTAAAATACTTTATGCATAGACATTACCTGAGTTTCAGTGTCTACGGATGCGAAGATGGCTACGGGAGAATGGTAAGAAGAAGTTTTTTGAGTCGAAAATCGACCCGATGAACCCTGGTGTCAGAGTTTTAATCTATTTAATTGACCTCACATGGTTTTTGTGTTGACTATTATCAAAGAAGTACGGAATAATTTTAACCTTGCATAAGTAGATAATTTGATTTCTTATCATTATTATAGAAACAAAGTGATCTTTGACATCAATACTATTCTATTTGGACTATAAAGTGCCCCGTACGTATTTTACTCCTTATTAACCGAGGAAGATCGATATGGCATCTTTCTTTTATAGAAACATCCACAATAAAAACTTCCCTTACACAGTAAAATAGAAATAACACTACGGACATTCGGTACTTATTCCTCTCATATCTCCGTTCCCGACTCCTCGCTTTGGCGAAATTTCATCCGATGTAAAATACCGCCAGGCGGCAGCCAATAGCAGCGGCCAATTTGAATATAGAACGTGCGCACGGAATTTATAACGGACACGCGGAACTTAAATGTTCGAATTTTAAATTTTTGAGCTTAGTTCTAAATTCAAAATTTGGAACAGATGTAGGATTGTTTCCGAGCGACAGGGTATGGAAATTTGAATGGAGTTGGGGGTTTGGAAGAATTGAAAGTTTATGTGTGTGGCGGTAGAGAAGCGTGGAATTCAAGCGTTTGTTAGTGTTGTGTGTGCTTATTCTTTTCGATTACGAAAGTTAAGTAACATTAGTCATAGTACTTACATACTTAAGTATCTGGAGGGGATGTGGTGTGATACAATATACAGCTTTTTGCGCTCTGCAGGCAGCTTCAAGAGTCGCTCATCATTCAATATCAATTAGTTACTAACCGATTTCCACCCAAAAAAGCCCTGATTGGTCAAGCGTAGGCCGTAACCTTCAAGACTGGCAACAACCATGTTCAGGGAGGGTATTCCCATACTTACCATGCTTAGCAGTGCAAGAAAGTTATTATTTCAACGAACGTTGGCCGATGCCTATTTATTGATTGAATTGAAATCTCCAGGACTTAACCCTTACTCAACTTTATGATACCAAAACATCGGGTGGTTAGGGTGGGGCTATCAATTAAACCAGAAATTTAATATAATATTAATATTGCAGTCCATGCCAATCTAGTTGAACTAATAAATGCAACAGAGAATAGATTGCACCAATACACTGCACCTGCCGGGCTAGCCGGTCTTGTCACCCTGAGGGAGGGGGGGCGAAACCCCCCACCTGACCCCCCAACTTAAGGGTGGGGGGGCGCGCGGAACGTGTGAAGCGATTTTTTAAAATATATTTAATGTTAGAGAGTTTTGGTTCAGAGATGGGTTTTAACTCGTGTGCAGGAAAAGATTGGGTAGAAATATATGAATAGTGTCTATAGTTTTCAAGACTTACAGAATATAACAAAAATGCAAATATCAAAAGGGATATACTTTATGAAATAAACTTTCGTTAAAATGTAGAGATGGACCTACTTAAGATCTGAACTGAACTGAAATAAGTTTTATGGGAAAACTTGTTCAGTTCTTATCGGATACAGAAATTAGGTCAATCGTCTGACCGTTTTTCTATGACCTTTCTTCATTATTCTGTTTATTCGTCATCATTAGAGAGTACAAGAATTTATCTATTTTTCATCATGTGAGCATGAGAAAAAATTAAGATCTGTCATCATGTGAGAAAATGGAACCAACGTCCTAGAGCTCCAAGGTAATAAAAGTTGTTGCTCAAAGTGTGTATACCTAAGCCTGATCCTATATTGCACAATGTAATTTTGTTTGTTCAGTGAAGACTATAAACAAAAACAATTACAAAAACTGTATTGTTCCAGACACCACGTGACCTTTCTTCATAAGACTTTTGTCCAAACAAGTGTTTTAAAAGTAATTTATAATTTCATTTCAAATATAATAAACTTTTTTAATGGTGTTCCATGGGATTGCTTATAAATGCTCAAAACACCAAAACACCTAGTTCAGTGAAGTAAAAAGTAATTTGAACTTTTTGAAACAGTAACTACCTTATTCATACAAAATCTGTTATGTACTGGCTATAACTATGTCTATGTCGACAAACGAACCGATGAACCCTGATGTCATTATATTTGAACCGCCTAATAGGTTTCTGACATGGTCTGTGTTACGACCACTATCGAAGGTCTAAACCGTGAAATCATCTTACTTGTCAGACAATCAGGTGAACAAATTTTCCCAAGAACATTAGGACCATATACGAAAAAAAATTGCCTCCCATACTAAATGTGCTATCAGCTGAGCGGTTTTCTTTTTTGGTTTTTCACCCATCGCAATTTGTAAATCACACATCCTTTAAGGTGCTTTCATACCCTTTCTGTTACACGATGTATAATATTGTGATACTGAGATTCTTTCCTTAGTGATCTCTCAAAACTTTCAATCACTATTTAAACCAAATGTTCAATAAACAGGACCTCTAAAAAGTTAAAATTCTAGTTGAAATCCAGGAACATTGTGTGGGGCAGTCGGGGGTAGTTGATGCGGGATCGTAAGGCATTTTTCCGAACGTAAGCGCTCTCCCCCACCTCCCCTAGTCTAGGGTATTTGACACAGAGACAGACAGCAAAACATACTGGGAGCAGAACATTGCGATCATGGAATTTAGGACAGATGCATTGTCCAAACCTAACTGAACGCAATCTCACACGGTAATATTAACTTTGTTTGTCTTGCCCTCCGTGAAAATCGAACCTACCACCCTAGCACCTTCAATTTGAGAGCCTATGCTAAGTAAACTGTAAAGTAAATCTTTTCACCGTACGCGATTTTAGTAATACATCGTCCATTAAAATAAAGGACTTATAAAAAGTTACAATTCGAGTTGGAACATTGTGTGGGGCAGTGCCGACTACCCCCGGGTAGTGCGGGCAGTTGATGCGGGATCGTAAGGCATTTTTCCGAACACACGCGCCCTCCCCCACCCTCCCGCGATCTGGCGCCGCGCAGAGTAGCATAGGGAATTTGATACAGAGAAAACAAAGTTTATTGTTGTCATCGATGGCGCTACATAAATATATAAAGAATGTACCAACTGCTTCTCTGCTGCACACTGAAAGAATAAATTACGATTTGAAGCTCCAACTCTAACACCAGATATCTAGAAAACCTTATTGACTTCAGAAGCCTCGCTTACCATCAGGTAAACCGAATGCTTAGTTGCCACTGTAGTATTTAAAAAAAAAATGATGTGTAACTGGAGTACCCATCTCTGTACCACCCAACTACTCTGCGGCACTCTTTGCTTCTTCGTCTCGCCGATAGCCGCCGATGTGTGCGGCTTCGGAACGCTGAAAGACGCCCTGTGACGGAGCCTTCCTGAAAATGTATGCTTCCCACCCCCAACCCCTTGCCCTCCCGTGCGAGAGCAAAAACCCACACCGACGAAAAAATACGCCTGTGTACGTCATCGCGACGACGACGTGATCGCACGTCTGTGTGGGTGCAGGCTCTGCTCGTGAATAGCGATGGGCGGGTGGAAATTTCCCGTGCTCGAAATATTCTCTTCGGAGAATATTCTCGGAAAGTTTCCATTGTGCTCGAAACTTTCCCTGGGACCGAGAACATTCAGTATCGATTATACATTTAATTGTAATCAATGAAAGCTTATTCAGTAATGTGTAAAACTAATAAAAAATCAATAAAACATTATGAAGGTACATTAAATAGCTTGAAACAGCCATAGTAAAGGATTTATTTCAGAAGGTTTTCAATTAAATTATAGGTAAGATTTAGATTTAAATGCATCTAAAATACTAGATTTAAGTACAATGAAATGAACTTTACTTTTACGGGTTTTTTCATTCATTGCAACACTTACGACAATTCCACGCTTTTATACTTAAGAATTATATATTAATTTAGTCGTACTACAGCCGGACAAATTTAACCTTTTCGCCGCCACTGACGGGTGTAGCCGACAGCTCGCAACTTGCCCTCAGCGCCATAGTCGGCTTTAGCCGACAAAAAGTAGTAAACAAATTTATGTTAAAAAACTGGCAATTTTAGAACTGTATAATTGTTTTTATTTCGCAAATTTAATCTTGAGGAAATCATTATAATTTTGCAGATATGTCCCAGTTTTCCGAGAATTTTGATATAATTGCATGCTAAAAGACGGACTGAAAACGCCTGGAAGAGCTATTGGGCAATGAAAGATCTTATGAAAGGTGACTTGCCCCTTACCTTAAAGCGTAAACTCATGGATATGTGCATTCTTCCCATCCTTATCTACGGAGCTCAAACCTGGTCTTTGACTGATGTCCAAAAATTCAAACTCAAGGTTTGCCAACGTAACATGGAGCGCAGCATTCTTGGAGTTAAACTGATCGACCGAGTTCGGAACTCAGTGCTGCGTTCCCAAACAAAAATTGTAGACGTAGCTCAGAAGGCTGCCTACTTGAAGTGGGACTGGGCTGGCCACGTCAACCGTATGCCGAATGTTCTATGGGCTAAAATTACCACCGACTGGGAACCAAATGCAATAAGGCGACGTGGACGACCCCGAAAGAGGTGGCGCGATGAATTGGACGCATATCAAAAAGCATGGCGGGTATTATCAATGGATCGTGAAAAGTGGAAGGAAGGGAGAGAGGCCTTTGCCCTGCAGTGGGACACCATAGGCTCATAAATAAAAATTATAAAAAAAATATATTAAAACTAAGGATAGGTAGTTTACTCTTTGTCGGCAAACCACTTCTTCGGTAAAACATTTAGTTTAGTTGGGTTCTGATTCTATTGTTTGTTGCGCACGTGCACTTTATAGCAGCGATTACATTACCCGGCCGACCAGGCCCAATTTAGGGTAGGGAGCTCAAAACGGCAAGTCTAATCGCAGTAAGGAAGTAAGGATCCTGATTAAGGGCGATCGTGCCGTCCCGACCGTCCTACCTCCTGATTTCGGATGCGAATCGGGTAATGTGATCGCAGTAAGGGAGTAAGGGAGCTCAGTCGCTGCGCGGCGTTCAGTACGAGCGGACGTTTTTGTCAATTAGCGGTAATAAAATACGCGTTGAAGATGTCCATCAAACATAGAAATAATATCACTTATACTCACGAGATATAGTATAATATTATTTCTAAGCCACCAAACAAGAAATGCGATTAAATTTTGAATGAATACGTGTATATAGTGAGAGACATGCCGTATCTGATCTCAAATCTATTGCATTTACATCCTAGGCTCCAACAGAAAATGTTTATTTATCTTTTTCTTCATGTCGTGTGAGTTTCGAGTCGATCGACCCGATGAACCCTAATGTCAGAGTTTTCAAACCGCCCAATAGCACACCTAATAAGCCTCTGACATGGTTTGTGTATCGACCCACTGACCAAAACAGCTACCGGGACCGACGGCTTATGTCCTCTGAAGCAGGGTAATGGTATTCAATAAAAATATCAAACAATCAAACGATATTTTTATATTTTTATTATTTTTCAGTACATTGAAAACACATTTCTACTTATACCTTTCAAATTAAAACAAATATAAAAAAAAATCAAACAGTTTCGAATTATATTGACGCAAAGAACACATTAGCATTACTAAAACAATTATAAAAGAAAAATAAACTGGGGCCCTAAAAATCTTGAAAAAGGTGGTTGTAGCAACTCTCAGTAGCTCAAACAGTGGCTTTTTACTTTTTCTGCACCCGAATTTCCGACCTCTGATCATAACTTTAGACTATCTTTATTTGAATTCAGCACACAGAGAATATTCTCGAGAATTTTGGGAAACTTACGGAGAATATTCTCGGGAACATAGGAAATATACGAAACGATAAGTGTTTCTGACATGTAAAACATCTAAAACAGTTCATATATTTGAAATTTAGCTATTAGCATATAAAAAGAAAATTAAATCAAGACTTAACACCAATGTTCTCCTAAATTCTCGTTCCATCGGAAACTTTCGAGTGCGTTTCCGAGAATATTCTCGCGCCGGAGAATATTTCGAGAACGGCACAACGCTACTCGTGAAAGATTACTCTATGTAGCCCGTATACATATTTCTTCAGCGAAAGGTTTTGCTTATGTGTGCTTGGAGGTTAAAACTGTGTGTGTAGAACTTGCGTCTGTTTTGTATTTTTCGTAAAGCGCTGCTTGTGTGTGGGTTTTATTGACATTTTTATACATGAATTTTATGTGCTCGATTTAGATGTTTTGTATATAGGTTTGTGTGTGTGTATGTGTTGTGGTGGCTTCGATGTTCGCGGAATACTGAATGGGTGTAATTAATTTGTTTCAGTTCAGATGGTGTTCGTTTGGTTCTGCGAAGGAGAGGATGGTTTTTGTGGTGGAAATGTGGCTTCTGCGAAGAAGGAATGGATTCGTCCTTCAGCTTTTCCACAAACCGATTTATTATTTTTAACGAACATTTTAATACGAAGTCAAGTGTGTTTTCTTTCTTAAACTTGAAGGGTGAACAGTAAGTTTTATTATGCTTACTTATTGATTAGATTCTTCTACTGTCGTGTCATTGGGTTGAATTACAGAGATCTCGACTAGGTCTTCGAAATGGTAAACGTGACTTCTAATCAGACAATTCAGCCTGCATTATCCTAAATTAACTTAAAACAATAAACTGACCAACTTTTTTATGGATATCAAAAACTACAATCACTTATTCCCACGTACTATCTAAAAGATTGTAAGCTCATTTTTATTGAGCTACATCAACCAACATCACTCACTCGATATATACTCGAAGCTTTGACCTACATTTGGTGACCGATATCTTATATGAGCAATATGTATATGTAGGTAGATATGTATGTGTTTGATCTCTCTCGTCCTTTGAAAGAGATCAGTTTCAGAACTTATATTTGCGTTTATGGAAATGTTTATTTGTCAATAATTTATTACAATATAAGTTAGACTTTAAATGATTGGTCGTTTAAGACGAATAAATTATTGTTATATAGTATCAATATGACCTAGATTTCGTCCTGAAAAAACAAAAAAAAACACAAATTTAATGTTTTTTTTAAACTGAACAAAAACCTTAAAAACTGATCCCAATACAAATCTTTCTATAGTATTTTTTTTAAAGTTGTTTTAGTATTTTCAATAATTCTTGTACACCATGGTAATATTTTTTATAACTATTTCTTTTAATCCAACATAACACCTTATAAAAAATCGATACAAAATATATAACGTGCAGAGAGCAGTATGGAAGATAGAGTTAATAAAAAGAAGATGAGCTTGCTACTAATCCCTAGAGTACTTTATGGCTCGTATTTATAAAGCAAACTCAAGAGTGAGAACAATATTAAATATGGTTTTGACAGGTCGTTTTTGTACTGAAGTGGCATTTCTGATACGAACTCAAACTTGCTGTCACCCTTGAGAGCTGATTATAAATACGGGCCTATATATGGAGCTTTTCTACTACTACTTTTTCAGCCAATAGTACCTATACCTACATTGCTGGACTTGGTTGTGCCACTACCAATTTGAAAGGTGGGTAGCTAGACGTAGCCTCAAGACGTTGAGGTAATAAATTAATTTACTGATGAAGATGAAACCAAAAACAATAATAATAAAGTCATGATCGAGTCACAATTTGGGACAAATTAGTTAATCAATGTTTTTGTCTCCTAGAACAATGTTTTCTGTTATTTGTGTAATGACGTTAGCAAAAACTATGTTTTTATCAGCTTGTTTATTAAGTTAACCTTTATCCATATTAAACTTCAAATTTTCAGTTTAAGTTAAAATAATGAGTAATTTGTAATTATTCGTTACATAAAATCTAATAAATATTCCATTTATAATTGAACCTAACCAACTTACAAAGAATATTAAGCACATCTCCCAACGTTATTACAGAAACTATCTTCGCGCGAAAATCTAGCAAAAAAAGAAAATCTAGCCAAAAAACGTAAAATATCCGAAGCTTCGGTTAGCTTTTGCACCGAAAATTAAACCCTCCATGTGTGCCGATTCGAATTATGCAAATTCAGCGCAGACCAACCGACCGAGCGCTTTTTATATATACATTATACGTATTAGTTATACGGTAAGGCTTTTAGTTCGTGTTCTGAAATATAAGTACTTACATATTGCTATCGATTCATTAAAAGCATGATTTAACTATATCTTAACCAAAATTGCTGCCGTCCCTTTCTGTTATCTCGCATAGACATTGGTACCTATTGATTCGTAAGGTATACTTACTGAATTCGATTCCTTTTAACTTTTGCTCTATGAGTATAAAATCTTCTGGGAGTAGGAGGTACTGCGCTCTCTATTCTGTCCATCAAGAAAATAGGTATGAGACATGGCTAGGTCCATACCATACATAATTAAAGTTACGCCTTTATCCCTTACGCGGTAGGCAGGGCGTAAAATGCCTCGTAAAAGGAATTTTCTCCACTTCTGCCAATATAAGGGCAAATTTAGATCAAAATATGTTGGTATCGCTATTTAGTGATAGGTTGTCAGCTCATCCCCAAAATTATAATGCACTATATCCTTCAAATGCCTTTGCTGGTTTATGACAGCATGTCCGGGATGGGAAGCAGCTGGCAAGTTCTATGTTTTTCTTTCTCCCAGTCCAGCATACAAGGTGGGTAGATCCGTCTTAACAAAACACCATCAATAGAACCTCGGCAACGAGAATCAAACCCGCTACCTCCACATCAAGACCCCAAGGCTTTCACCACTAGACCACGCAGGCAGCACCCGTTCTAAATACTAAGTCTGATCTAGACGTCTATTACTTTGCTTTACTTTGCTACTTTATGAATAATAAAAATCTGAACGCGAGAAGAAAGCCAGTTAAAACTATATTTCTCCTTCTCTAGGTGTTTATACAGACAGGTTAATAACATGATTACATCACAGTATTTTTCACAGAAACATAGAATGTACCAGCTTCTTCTTCTCCCGAGCATACTGTAAAATAAAAGCCGAGGGAACCTACAGCTATTAAGTGTCGGTATGGCTGTTAGGCGATGGGCTACAAAACTGTTACCAAATGTAAATGCCACTCAAATTTTGTCAGACGTAGCTATAAAGCAATTTTTATAGAACCTTTAGCGCTCTGTCTACCCTGCAAGGAATAGAGGCGTGATTGTTAGGTTATGTTACATAACTTATGTATGAATATCATGTCAACTGTAGTACTCCAGACTCAACGCGTCACATCACATCAGCATTGAGTGTTTAATTAATACAAACTTCAATAAAAAACAATTTGTTCCCATACATTTCTAAGACCAACATATATCATACCATTTCCTCTGCCTTACTACCCTACAAATAAAGTCCAATTTCATACAATTTTACAGTAAAAACGTAAGCGTTTGTATGTAAATGTATTGTCATCATCCAGATACATGAATATTAATACGAATAATGGTTCGCGTCATTCATTTTTAGTTATTGTAATGAATGAAGTTGAGCGGAGAAAAAACACTCTGTATCTTGGGATCGGAAGATTAGATGTGTGTGAAGAATTACATCCTGTAGATCTTCTTTAAGTTGTCAAAGAACTCTTTAAAAGTTCTTTAAGCTCATGTCAAATGCATGCACATAGATTTATTATAGTATTGGAATCAAACTTACCAACCAACCAAGGTCCCAAAGTTACCAAAAATCAATAATACTGAAGCTGATAAAGACAAAATTATGGTGGATTGATGTTCGCAAGACCAGGCGGTCACTTACAGGCACACCTTCAGCCGGACTTACACAACATGTAAAACAGAAAGGGTAGGTGGTGTAAGATATGAATCTGCCCATGAAACTGAACAACCTCAAATCCTAAGTAAAGGTAAGTCCTAAGTAATGTAAGGTCGAAATCGAAGAGGAAAGCAGAAGAGATACCGTTGCCCAATGGTCTGGTAGGTGGTAGATCCAATACCAAATTTTGTTTAATATTTGCCTTTGATTTGAAAATTATTAGATGCAAGAAAAAGTTAAGGGGGTTTAGACTAATTTCAATCTAACGTAAGTGATCCAAAAGCATCATCAGGCCTTTACGCCTTTTCCAGACGATTTAAGCAGTGCCTGAAAAGCAAAAGTATAGGTTGTTGATAAATTAATTTTCAGGTATAAAAAAAAAATCTAGTATCACACTTGTAGTTCAACTTGTGAACGTTTGTATGTCTCATACGAGTGCTCCGGGCGTCTGAGCCTGGATGACACTTCAGACTGACAGACACTCAGAACAGGCATTTTTATATACGTAGTTGCTGATATAGACGTATGAAAACTTTGAGGTCTTATTGGTAGATTGAGTTTGTTTGAAATAAAAAAAAATGAAAGTTAACAGCTTACAGCAGCTTTCTGCTGCGCTTATCTCAAATAAATAGGGTTTAAAAAAAACTATAATGTTTTTCATATTCATAACCATAGGTACAGTAGTGTCGCGGGCACAGCAATTTTAAATAAAAATTGGTCCTTTCATTTAAAATAAGTCATTCAGCTGGCGCTAGTAGGTACAAGTTGTTCAGTTTCATGTGTGAAATTATAATATTTTATAGGTACAACATCTCTAAATTTATACTTATGGTTAAGTACTTAATTTGTAGAAACCTTTCATTACAAAAGTGCAATAAGTTCGTTTCTAAATAAATGCAAGTTATTGTGCCTCTAGGGCTAATAGATCCTTTATGAATCTGACCTTTAAATACTTCTTTACTAAAAACAATTGATACCATTAAAAATGGCGTATCCTGTTTACCCAACACCATCAGATCATCAAGATACAATGTTTTTGCAATCATAATTTTATAAGATAAACTTGTTCTATTGTAATATATTACCCAACAATTAATTTTGCTATTGTTCGTTTGTTATTGTATACTTTGCGTGACATAGGGAGCCATTAGGTATGTATGTCAGTTTTTGTACGGCAACAACCATAACATTTTTGATTTGTAGTTTTGAAACTTCAAAAACGTCTTTTGGCTAAGCTACGTTTATACAACGTGTAACAGAAAGAGTATATGCATCGAGAAATGTGTGAATCTACCCATGAAACTGAACAACTTTCCCTAAGGAACATAGGTCGAAAAACGAAAAGAAAAGTTTGACCTTTCATACAAAATGCATCATCATTTTTTTCGTAATTCGATTTATGTTCCTTAGGGAAAGTTGTTCAGTTTCATGGGTAGATTCACACATTTCACGATGCATATATACCCTTTATGTTACACGTTGTATATAAAATGTTAGTGATTTTAGACCGGATCAAAGAACCTGCTTGGCTGCAGAACGACACTTTTAAAAACCGAGTTGAACCCATTATCTTTACCCATTATTATCTTTCTCCAACAACTACACAGGTGTAGTAAGAAAGGTCTTTCTTTCTTTCTTTAACTTTCTTTCTGACATGCAGGGATGTCTGGAAGAGATCGCTTAAAGCGATAAGACCGCCTTTGCGCACATGTACTTACATGTACTCTAAAATGTTATGCACAATAAAGAGTTTATCTAACTATGTATCTACACCAGCTTTACAATTATTTCGTACTCTCATCATCAAATTCAAAAAAAAAAAATGGAGAATCTTTTTCTATTATATCTCAATTAGGAAACGAAGCAGTAACTTAGATCTTCCCGTATCGTGTAGAACCATTATTAAAATTTACGATTAAAATATGACTAAGTAGTATTTTTTTTATTTCCTCGTGTGCTGTGCTACTAACTAGTGAGACAAAGGCATCGCAAGCGGCCCCACTTACGTTTGACATATTTTAGAGAAATCCTCTGTCTTGCAATAATGAGTCTCATATTCGGTACGGACAGCAAAACAGGGTGCAGTTTTTTTTTAGTTCGACTTTACTTTTTTATTATATTGTTTAATATTATGTCCGGAAAGATCTGGAATATCCAATGTATTTTTTTATCGTTTTCAGTGTGGGTTGCCATGGATTGGATATCACAACCTGACTTAATTCAAGATGTTTTAAATCAAATTTATTACAAAAAATTTACTCATTTTGGTACTTTTCATACAATACAAGTATTAATACAAGTATAATTTTCAAAGTGATTTATTAGACTCTTACCTACATTTTGTATTTAATAATATGTAGGCACTAGCAATGCAAAGGTAGCCGGGCCATTATTTAACCCTGGCCAATCGGTTCTCTTGACGAAAATAAAAAAGCAATATAAAACTATAGATTCCAAATTCAAAAACTGACGTTCCATTTTCTCTGCGGCCAGTACGTACGGGTGCGATACACGTAGCGATGGGCGGGTGGAAATTTCCCGTGCTCGAAATATTCTCTTCGGAGAATATTCTCGGAAAGTTTCCATTGTGCTCGAAACTTTCCCTGGGACCGAGAACATTCAGTATCGATTATACATTTAATTGTAATCAATGAAAGCTTATTCAGTAATGTGTAAAACTAATAAAAAATCAATAAAACATTATGAAGGTACATTAAATAGCTTGAAACAGCCATAGTAAAGGATTTATTTCAGAAGGTTTTCAATTAAATTATAGGTAAGATTTAGATTTAAATGCATCTAAAATACTAGATTTAAGTACAATGAAATGAACTTTACTTTTACGGGTTTTTTCATTCATTGCAACACTTACGACAATTCCACGCTTTTATACTTAAGAATTATATATTAATTTAGTCGTACTACAGCCGGACAAATTTAACCTTTTCGCCGCCACTGACGGGTGTAGCCGACAGCTCGCAACTTGCCCTCAGCGCCATAGTCGGCTTTAGCCGACAAAAAGTAGTAAACAAATTTATGTTAAAAAACTGGCAATTTTAGAACTGTATAATTGTTTTTATTTCGCAAATTTAATCTTGAGGAAATCATTATAATTTTGCAGATATGTCCCAGTTTTCCGAGAATTTTGATATAATTGCATGCTAAAAGACGGACTGAAAACGCCTGGAAGAGCTATTGGGCAATGAAAGATCTTATGAAAGGTGACTTGCCCCTTACCTTAAAGCGTAAACTCATGGATATGTGCATTCTTCCCATCCTTATCTACGGAGGAGCTCAAACCTGGTCTTTGACTGATGTCCAAAAATTCAAACTCAAGGTTTGCCAACGTAACATGGAGCGCAGCATTCTTGGAGTTAAACTGATCGACCGAGTTCGGAACTCAGTGCTGCGTTCCCAAACAAAAATTGTAGACGTAGCTCAGAAGGCTGCCTACTTGAAGTGGGACTGGGCTGGCCACGTCAACCGTATGCCGAATGTTCTATGGGCTAAAATTACCACCGACTGGGAACCAAATGCAATAAGGCGACGTGGACGACCCCGAAAGAGGTGGCGCGATGAATTGGACGCATATCAAAAAGCATGGCGGGTATTATCAATGGATCGTGAAAAGTGGAAGGAAGGGAGAGAGGCCTTTGCCCTGCAGTGGGACACCATAGGCTCATAAATAAAAATTATAAAAAAAATATATTAAAACTAAGGATAGGTAGTTTACTCTTTGTCGGCAAACCACTTCTTCGGTAAAACATTTAGTTTAGTTGGGTTCTGATTCTATTGTTTGTTGCGCACGTGCACTTTATAGCAGCGATTACATTACCCGGCCGACCAGGCCCAATTTAGGGTAGGGAGCTCAAAACGGCAAGTCTAATCGCAGTAAGGAAGTAAGGATCCTGATTAAGGGCGATCGTGCCGTCCCGACCGTCCTACCTCCTGATTTCGGATGCGAATCGGGTAATGTGATCGCAGTAAGGGAGTAAGGGAGCTCAGTCGCTGCGCGGCGTTCAGTACGAGCGGACGTTTTTGTCAATTAGCGGTAATAAAATACGCGTTGAAGATGTCCATCAAACATAGAAATAATATCACTTATACTCACGAGATATAGTATAATATTATTTCTAAGCCACCAAACAAGAAATGCGATTAAATTTTGAATGAATACGTGTATATAGTGAGAGACATGCCGTATCTGATCTCAAATCTATTGCATTTACATCCTAGGCTCCAACAGAAAATGTTTATTTATCTTTTTCTTCATGTCGTGTGAGTTTCGAGTCGATCGACCCGATGAACCCTAATGTCAGAGTTTTCAAACCGCCCAATAGCACACCTAATAAGCCTCTGACATGGTTTGTGTATCGACCCACTGACCAAAACAGCTACCGGGACCGACGGCTTATGTCCTCTGAAGCAGGGTAATGGTATTCAATAAAAATATCAAACAATCAAACGATATTTTTATATTTTTATTATTTTTCAGTACATTGAAAACACATTTCTACTTATATCTTTCAAATTAAAACAAATATAAAAAAAAATCAAACAGTTTCGAATTATATTGACGCAAAGAACACATTAGCATTACTAAAACAATTATAAAAGAAAAATAAACTGGGGCCCTAAAAATCTTGAAAAAGGTGGTTGTAGCAACTCTCAGTAGCTCAAACAGTGGCTTTTTACTTTTTCTGCACCCGAATTTCCGACCTCTGATCATAACTTTAGACTATCTTTATTTGAATTCAGCACACAGAGAATATTCTCGAGAATTTTGGGAAACTTACGGAGAATATTCTCGGGAACATAGGAAATATACGAAACGATAAGTGTTTCTGACATGTAAAACATCTAAAACAGTTCATATATTTGAAATTTAGCTATTAGCATATAAAAAGAAAATTAAATCAAGACTTAACACCAATGTTCTCCTAAATTCTCGTTCCATCGGAAACTTTCGAGTGCGTTTCCGAGAATATTCTCGCGCCGGAGAATATTTCGAGAACGGCACAACGCTAGATACACGCGACGCCCGAAGAGTAGCGACGTGTAAAATCTGCATTTCTTTGAGATGCACTTGTCCCCCCCTCGCGCCCCTCGCGCGTCCCTCACACGCCCCCTCTTGTGAGGAACAGAAAATTTCTAGAAGGTGATGGTGGAATCGAATTGCTTGATCCAGCGATTAAGTATCTATCAACCAATAAAACTTCTTCTAATGACTAATATTATGTTGTTCTATAAGTGTCTAGTCTTTTTCCAGCTACTCCATTTTTCCTGGTCTCTGACATACGCTAGGGTTAGATCGTTCTCCACTATGTCTGCTTTCATGACGTTACAGCATATAGCCAGTGTTACTCCGGCCTGCTGTGTGACTTCTCTCATAACACAGTAGGCCGGACATCTCTCTTAGACATGAATAAATGTACCCGATGCATTTTTACCATCTGTTGTCTGTTGGCCTGCTAGGTTGTTTATGAACTCTTCTTCTTTCGTGTCGGCAAGAACACGGGCCAAATCTTGCTCGCCCAGAAAGAAGCTACCGTAGTGGCTCTCTGGTTGCTATCGAGTAAGTCCACACTCGAGCAGGTGGTCGGGCACGCGGGTCAGTTGGCAAGGTGTGTTATATAAACTTTGACACTGGGGTTTATCGTGTCACCTCACAACATTTGTAGCATTGTAATTATATTGCAATTTTGTCAAATAGATCTTGTCAAGTCATGAGCCGTATTTTTGAACCACTCAAACTAAAATTCGCATGCGAAGGAGCGATATTCGCATGCCAAATTGTATGGAAATCGCATGCGAAAATTGGCTACTTTCCAACTAGTCAAATCAGCAACTTTTTATGAAATGTCAAAAACGCTCTTTTGTATAAAAATAGTGAGTTATGACGTCACATTTTGGTAAATACTGACTACTCAAATCAATAACTTATATACTTTTAACTCGATTATTAAAATCTAAATGTGCATTTTTTTTTAAATGATGAATGAAATCCACAATATTTTTAGCCATCAGTTTTAAGTATAAACATTTTGAATTTTTTAAGCTACCCAGTCAAGTACCCAATTGCTCTTCCGTATGCGTGTTTAAGTTCGAGTGATTCGGTTCGGCTCTTGATCTTTTTTCCTAGTGTCGCTTCTACCCCTCGCATGGTCTGTTTCCCTACACCTCTTGGATAAGGAGGGTTCTACTTTCGCGCGCTTTGAGACGGACCAGCAGCGTTGTCAGCTGCTGGTGTTTTGTTCCGAGATACATCTCCACAACTATTGTGCGCACCTACCCTTAGTTCTGGAGTGTCGAATGCGTTTGAAAACGTATGTGCTGGGTTTTATCTCTGGCTGATGAGCTGGGTTTAAATCTTAGGCCCGTATTTATAATCAGCTACTCATTAAAGAGTCCAATACGGAATCTCGACGCACGCAATCTCGAAAGCACTTTTACGTCAAAAACTTAACTGAATCTCGACGCACGCTATCTCAAACACACTCGTATCATTTCTATAGTTTATAAAATAAGTTTTGTGTTTGAGTTCGTATCAGAAATGTCATTTCAGTACAAAACGGTCTGTCAAATCCATACTTAATATTGCCCTCAATCTTGAGATCGCTTTATAAATACGAACCTTAGAATGAGGAGTGTTGAAGAAAGAAATTAATTATCGTTAAATCTACTTAGGAAAGGTCTGCGTTACTTCGGATTTTTCCGTAGAATTCAGTTAATTAAAATCATCACATTATGTTCGTTTCCCGAATAAAGTCTGTGTGCCAAAAAAAATTAGACCGACTCTAAAACCTTACTACGTAAACACCAAAGTCTATTTCGATTTCAATTTACAATTCGTAAAGAATTCGCTGGAGAGGCATTATTGTACAAAATCCGTCAAAATATTTTATTGCAGATAAACAATACCTAATATAAATCTAAGATTCTCCAGGAAAAAAGTAAAGGACGCATCTTACAGGCAGTTGAAAATTAAAATATTAGTCACTGAAAAGTATACCGGGTGTAAGGGACAGCGTCCCGCAAACTGATAGGGGTTGCTCAGTCAACGATACTGAACATCTATCACCAGGTTTTTTTTTTCAGAAAATAAAAAAAAAATTTGCTTTTCCATACACATTGTCGAATCGAGGCGGTCACTTTGTATGAAAAAGCAAATTTTTATTTTCATTTCCTGAAAAAAAATCCCGGTGATAGTTATTCAGTTTGGTTGTCTGACCAACCCCTATCAGTTTGCGGGACGCTGTCCCTTACACCCCGTAGAATAGGTATTATTACCCCCACAATGTTAGGACAGCTCAATACTCAAAGCTCCCCTGTACCCTTTACATTAATTAAACCAAATAAATGTGCCAAGTTCGATAACAGCGCTTCTCCGATCTTGGCATATTGGAACATTTTCAATAACAATAAGCGGAGAACTTGGCTCGTAACGATCGTAATATAAAACGATTAAAAGGAAAGTTTTTCAGAAAGGGTGTGGTGTATCGCTTTGCAGCTGCGGAATTGTGTAGAGTTGTTTATACCACATTTCTTTAAATTTTGATAATATAATATTTTACCAGTTATGTGTGGAATAACATTTTAAATTACATGAATAATAATTCAGGGATCTTTACGTAAAGCTCATCATATTTTTACAACAGTCAAACAATGTTCTTGTTATAGATGAAAACTAATAATGCGTTAATTTTACGTATATTAGATATTTTCACTAAAAAATTGTGTGATGAAAATAGTTTTTTGTATGGAATATCTGAAAGAACGTAACTCTGCTTCTCATCTGGTATGACCGACTTCATGAAGTGAAATGTGTGCTTTGCACTGCCTGCACGTCAAAACTTACCTATTGATAAAGCACACAAGCCAGGCTACTCACTCATACATTTAACAGAAGCCCTTGATCTTTTTTTCCTTTCCTTAGGAGTACGAAAGTAACACAACACCAGCCGTCAAGTTTTAAAATATAATTTATTGATAAAATGCCAAAACGTAGTTATTTGTCACACCCCTGATTCCCTTGTCACACTCGCATCAGCTCTATATCGTATCACAATTAGACAATCGGCGCATCGGCGGACCGTGAGCCATTACGGGTTTAATTGAAAATAGCGCAGCGCACTAAATTGTACGAGTGCACCTTGTATATCTTCCCTTTCCTTCTAAAGGGTAAAATATTGTCCAGAGCAAAAATCAAACTCTATAAGTAGTATAAAAGAAATCTCTGTTTAACTTTACTTGACTTATAATATTGAACTGTAATTGCGTTAATTCGGTAAAACGAATTGTTTTAAATAATTTTAGATTTAGCTCTTATCCCAAATTAGAAACATTATTTGACTACATGTCACTACATCTAATAATTGTGGTACCTACTACAGCCTCTAAGGCTCGTATTTATAAAGCGATCTTAAGATTGAGAGCAATATTAAGTATGGATTTGACAGGTCGTTTTGTACTGAAATGACATTTCTGATACGAACTCAAACTCGCGGTCACTCTTGAGAGCTGATTATAAATACGGGCCTAAGGGTCCTAGAATGTGCCTCCAGATTGAGACGCAGTCTAGAAGTAGTGGGTTCGGTTCCTAAAAAGATGACACAAAGTATGAAAAGCTTTGTTTTGGCAGATATACCTTTTACTTCACAAGAAAGAAGAATTACTATGCGATTCACTAAATTTCACTACTTTTCAAACCAATTTGCTAATAGATTGTACTAAGGCCCGTATTTATAATCAGCTCTCAAGAGTGACAGCGAGTCCGTATTAGAAATGTCATTTCAGTACAAAACGATCTGTCAAATCCATACTTAATATTGCTCTCAATCTTGAGATCGCTTTATAAATACGAGCCTAAGAAAGAAACATAATAAATAATATTATTACACGGTTTGCTTCCGCAATACACAAAATGTTAATGAAATCTATCAACTCTACAGGTAGATTATTAATATTGATGATAATGGGCCATAAAAAAACTTAATGGGCAGCAAAACTAATGACCTAATGACTACAACAATGTTTAAGACCCACTATAGTGCATATAAAGGGTGTTATGGTAATCACCATTATCCTTTGGAAGACAATTTTAATCAGTTAATACAACGACTTCCCATTTTATGGTCGATCGATCGACATCATGTTATATTAAGGTAGACTCAGAAAGCATAGGGTAATAACTAAGTGGTACTAAGGCCCGTATTTATAATCAGCTCTCAAGAGTGACAGCGAGTTTGAGTTCGTATCTAAAACGTCATTCAAGTACAAAATCACCAGTTAAATCCGCACTCAATATTGCTCACAATCTTGAGATAGCTTTATAAATACGAGCCTTAGTTGCCTTCTATGATCACATTTTGGAAGATACTATTACAATTATCATAGTCCCTGGTATCAGAGTTTTAAAAATACATTGTGAAACGAACATCAAAGAAAGCGACCTAGACAAGTTAAATAAAAACGAAAAATAGATGAACACGACTTGCATCTAGTCTAGATAAGAATACACAGCAAAACAAAATTATAATAAAATCTAATTAACGCAAAGAAACATAAACAAAGGAAGAACGTTAACCGCAACCGATACGAATCGATAAAATCGATTCGTTAAAAACTGACAATAATTAACATCGAACCACCACATGTCACTCTAAACAAAAGCTGGTATACATGAGAAACTAATTACTGCACCAGGAAAGAAAGAGATAGATAAATACAAAGATAATACGACAGAAAAGGATAAAATATATGACTAAGATAGGAAGCCGATTGGTACGCACCACTGGGCTCGTCCGAATGTGTTTTTTACTAATTAAAAAATGCTGGTTTGAAAATTGTGTGTCGGTCAATTTATACATATTAAGGTTAAAATGCGTATGCGTCATTGTGGTAGGACAATGGGTGGAACGATTAGCAGGGTCAAGTTAGAATAGATTTTATCAAATCTTTGATTACTGTCATTGACAAGGAGATTTACTTCTAGGACATAATGTCGTACTGCCTTCCATGCTGGACTGGGAGTGAGAGAAAAACAAAGAATGCGCCAGCTGCATATCCTCCCAGGCATGCTGTAAAAGTCAGCTAAGGGATTCGAGGGTTTCAGTATTGTTATTTAGGCGATGGGCTGACAACCTGTCACTATAGCAATACAGATCTATCTGGAATAACCCTCAAAATTTCTCAGACGTGGCGGAACGTTTAGGTTGTTTACGCTCTGCCTACCATTAGGGATAAAAGCGTGATTATAATGTATGTTTTTTTTTTTTTCATTTATTGTTCATAACATATTCTACACATATTAGTGATAGTGATTAAGACACGCTACAGAAACCTATTTAAGGTTTATACGTGGCGCGACTGAACTCGCTCACCCACAGCATCAGTAAACAACCTGTAACCTCACCCATGTAGTGTGCTTTTAATATAGTTTTACATTTATTTTCGCTAATTTGAATGTCTTTAAATATTTCCTGAGGAATACTATGTAATGTATGTATGTACATACTCTCATTTTCAGCATATCAGTAAAATTGATACTCAAAGTTTTGAAAGTCAAATGTCGCAAAAGTAGTATGAAATAGGTACTAAAAATATTCCTTTGGATATTCGTTTTGGCCCAGTATTTTCCAAAATAAATAACAGAGAAATAGTTGCTATCAAATTTTAGGTATCCACTCGAGAAATACACATATTATTCTTATAAGAACACATAAAATCAATGCACACATAAGCAGCCCATAATGACCCGATTCATCCAAATAAAGTATATTTATTCCCAAACCATAAATCCAAAACATGTCTCAAAAATAAGCTCTAAATCACAATCATGCTAATACACCCTTCAAAGCCATGCAAATCCATCCAAATTCAAATGTACACCATAAAATCGGTATTCACACAATACGCTAAATGCGTTCAACAATATGGATCCAAAACCTATAGCACTCACGCTAGACTTGCCTTTGGTAAGCTTTAATGAGCTATTGAAAAATGATAGCAAAAATTTCGAGAAATTATCATAAGCCATAAGGGCTAAGTGAAGTTCCCATAACAAACTAGGAAGCTTACGACGAAATTTAAACCTTGAGGTAACAGTGTTAATGCACAAATTCGATTACCCTTGCAGAAACATTTCAACAACAAACACTTTGCGTCGGTCTTCAACTCAGATCAACCCTTCCACAGCAAAATCAACCCTAACACTCTTTTAAACCGTTCAAAATCGTCTACCACCCTCTCTAATAGTAATCATATGATAATTTTTTTAACCCTTAAATGGCATATGCAAATTTTCGGAAGATTCTGATCAGGGGTTGTATCTATACGCGATGACAGATGCATAGAGATAGTGAAAGCAGTCAGATCATGTTACTTGCTCCGATTCTGACGGGCAGAACGAATTTTGGTATTGTGCGCATCATTTTTCTCATTCTAGTTGTGTTTAAGGAGAGCATGGGAATATTACAGGTACACGCATGACAGAAGTGTTGATGTAGTGTAAAACCATTTATGCAAAAATAAAAAAAATATTGCTATCTACGCCACTGAGTCTAGTTTTTAAGGCACTTAAGCCTTTGTGATGAAAGCAAGAAAAACGAAACGCATCGGTTCGTCGTTTGTTGACAACTGTTTCGTCTTCACTGACTCATCAGATACGGAATTTGCCCGTATGACAGTTGGTTTGCAAGTGCTTTGCTCTTGTGAGCTTAGCTGGTTTGGATCGGAACGGAATCCAACTCTTTAATCCAAACCAGCTAAGCTCACAAGAGCGAAGCACTTGCAAAAAATACGCCACTGAGATCTACGCATATCATTTTATTTAAACTTGCACTCCACTTGAGTATAATTTTCAATTAGATAGAAATTAGATAATTTTCAATTAGAATGACCCCCGTTCCGAGTCGTTTCTGGTTCAAAGGTTGTCCATAGCCATCCAGCGTGGCAATGCAGCTAGTGTTATGGGCACCTTTGCATAGCCATCCAGCGTGGCAATGCCGCGAGTGTTATGGGCACCTTTGCATAGCCATCCAGCGTGGCAATGCCGCGAGTGTTATGGGCACCTTTGCATAGCCATCCAGCGTGGCAATGCCGCGAGTGTTATGGGCACCTTTGCATAGCCATCCAGCGTGGCAATGCCGCGAGTGTTATGGGCACCTTTGCATAGCCATCCAGCGTGGCAATGCCGCGAGTGTTATGGGCACCTTTGCATAGCCATCCAGCGTGGCAATGCCGCTAGTGTTATGGGCACCTTTGCACCGGGAACGACATCGGGCGGTTTAGTTTAGTTTTTAAGACTGCGGTGTGTTTGACCACTTTGTATTTATTTGATTAACAAATATAGTAAGTTATTAGATAGATATAGCCTAACAAGTTTTAAATAAGAAGGATAGGTTTTATGGACCTCCTATGAACCTTACTCTATTAAAGGTCTTTTTAAAAACTCGCCAAACTATAATAGCATTTTCTTTGCTATCAATTACGTTATTGAATATTTTTCTTTCATCTGTTTATAGATCGATAGACGACTCAATGGGCTTCATAGATTTTTTTATTATAGGTTCTTTGAAGTTGTCGTATGTTTCTTGTTACTCTTTGGTAATATTATGATCATAATATACCATAAGACCTTTAATAGAGTAAGGTTCATAGGAGGTCCATAAAACCTATCCTTCTTATTTAAAACTTGTTAGGCTATATCTATCTAATAACTTACTATATTTGTTAATCAAATAAATACAAAATGGTCAAACACACCGCAGTCTTATAACTTACACCTTTACCAAATAAATATATTTGGGTCAAAATATAAAAAAAAAATTTACTTCCCTCAAAGAATTTAGAAAAGGTTTCGAGTATCAGTCACTATAGTAAAGCAGTCAACTTATGTTTTATTTTGTAAGTCATACAAATTGTGCACTATTTCTGCAACACATTGTATTAACGGACCATACAAATTCTAACAATGTAAATGTTATAGGAAATCTATAGCCATTTACGTCAATGCATAATGTATCGATAGCAGCTATCTATAATACCATCGAAGAAAGCTGTGGAGTGCGGTTTGTGCAATTATTAACGGACATTTACTTTCATTCATTTTAATGGTACTGTTTATGTGGAGACGGCTTCTTTTAGTTTTGACACATTTCAAATCATTAACTTTTTATCAATCTCTAAATAAAGTATTATAAGCCATGTAAACAATATTTTGTAAACTTTGATGTTTTATAGACTGAATTAGTAACAAGAGCTTTGTCTTATTGGAAAGCATCAATTTAACCAGACTGGCTCTAGTTTCAATATCAATGACAGTATTTTTGCTTGTTCCTAAAATACATTTTGTTACTACTTGTTCATCATTCCAATCAATCCAGAACACAGAACAATTTATCTCTCTTTAAACGAAACACGAATATTTAAAGATCCGTCTCCATAATTACTTAACCTTACACCCAATACACGGTAGAGATTGGCAGGTGTATCCTTGCTTCATTTACCCTGGAAGCCGGTTGCGGCCACGCTCCACCGCGCCACATGAACATACCTCACTGTTCTACAGACAGATGTCTTGTGTCTTTTGTGAAGTATGTTATTGTGTTTTTTAAAGTATGTTATTGAGTGTTCCTTGTTTTTAGTTATTTTTGGTTGTCTTATAAGTAAGATTATGTTAGTCACTAAGTAATTTGTTTCATGGGTACCATTTTCTATTTCATTTACTTTCCTAACTATTGTCTTTCCACTATAATGCTGATATATCAGCTCATATAAATAGTATTTTTTTCCATAAAACTTGGGTTTTATCAAGTCGACGTACAACTTGGTAAACCCTGTCAGAGTTTTTACACTTTCGGGACAGCAAAACACGAGACTTTAGTTTGATAGTACCTATACCATAAGTGCCAATAGTTTCGCTAGCAAATATTCAATGACATACAAACATTCTTACGATTTGTGTCCATTATCGTTAATTTTTTATCAATTGCAATTTTCTGCGCATAACGATCAGCCAATCGGTGCGTGTAATTCGAATTGATGATCTAGCGTTCGATATTTGAAAAAGGAACGTTATCGATCGTGTTAGTAGATCATTAATCCACATTTAGACAACCCGTTCGCGTAGCTGTTACTGATGTGCGAATAATAAGTTCTTTTGTCAAAATGACAGCGTTAAGATCTTTTCAAACAATTTTTTTATCATCTAGTTGTACTAATCTTTGTAACTTGTAAAAAAAAAATCATTTATCTTTTCACATTTTGCAAGGCAAAAGAAAATCATCTGCATAAACCAGCCAAGAATTTCGTTTTTATAAGAAGACTCTCCTAGGATAACAAAATTGAAAATTTGGACTATACCAAACTTTTCTTTTTTTAATTATGTATGTTGTACGAAAATTTTATCTAAAAGAAAACAACCAAATACTATTAAATAAGGAAGGAAGGAAGAATAAATATGGAGTCGATAATTTAATTCCTTTTTCTTTTGTTATTCAACGGAAGTGCAATTCAAGACGATAATGAAAAGATGACACACAAATACATCTGGCTTGCATTCGACACTTGAGCAAGACGGACTTATTGTGAATATCAGCATTTTGTGAGGAAAACTTAGGCAAGGATCACCGAAAGGTTCGAATCTTAGAGAGGATTTTTCATCATCATCATAACAGCCTCGAGAAAATCCACACAAACATTCATAGCCCTTTTTCTATCAGTACTCCCCGCACTTGACACATACACTACGCTTGGCAGGCGGATTGACTTAACTAACACAGGGTAAAATTTTAATTTGCTGGAAACGCTGCAACCCGTTCCTTAAGTTTGTGCCTTGCAGCCTTTTAAGGCACACATGGGAAAACGTGGAGTAATGTCCGGCTGTAAAATCAGACTGCTCCTGACAGTTTCCAAGATGTAAACAAAACAACGTGCCTTTTCTATTCGATATAATCTACGAGGGGTTCGATTCCTACAATTTTACAGAAATTACAAGTCTTCTCCTCGAAAACAGTACTTATTCGTCAACTAAAAGACCGTTTTGCTCATGAGCAAGCGTCCCCGACCACCCAACAAACTACTCGCGGGGGAGAAACTATCCCAACCGATAATCATTCCTCATTCGATTCTAAATTCAAAATCGAACGCTAATTCCCATTTGAATAATAGCCGTTGGTGTTCCATTCTTTATTTGAAAGTGTGAGTTTAATCTTTTCGTTTTGTTTTTTATTATTTTTGGATGTTTCCGGCCAGTAGAACAAATAAAAGTTTAAACTGTTTTTTTTTTTTAAATAGGAACACTCAATACTTTAATCATCATCATTATCATCTCCCTAGCCTTTTTCACGAGGTCGGCTACCTAATCCGAGAAATCCAAGGGGATTGAACGAAGGTAATTACTGGTTTTTACACAGAGCGACTGTCATCTGACCTCCGCAACCCAGAAAGGAAACCAGACCCAATCCAAGATTAGGCTTGTGCCAGGTTAGTGGCCAACCCAGCTGTCAGAGTTATCAAGCCGCCACTGCTTAGCAATGGCCTACGACATAGCTTAACGACTAATATCTACGATATTACCCGGGGGACCAACGGCTTAACGTGCCTTCCGAAGCACTGAAACGCATTAGTCGTATACCGCTACCGGTCACTCATGGTCTGGCCACGGCGATGGCTACTAAACAATCGTTATCGGAATGAATAAGCACTAACCATTAGACCACAAGCGCTACAAGACTAAATACTTCAATATCCATTAGTATTGAAATATCTTTCCTTAGAAATTGCCAAAAAAGTCTCCTGTTTTCTGTATGCAAACTCGCGCCAAGTACCTACCAGCAGAAACCCAAAACAATATTAGCATAACTCTCAATACAGAATCAACGATCAAAGAGTTCGAACCTCAACATCCGTTCAAACGAACCCATTCACTCATTGAATGAATGATACAGAATCCGGCCCGATCCTTCCGATCCATTCGAACGTATTTGTAATTCAAATTTGGAAATCCATTAGTGCTCGTCATTTTAATGTGACACAGTATTGAGTTACTCTAATTGATGGCGCTGCCGTTCGTTTTTTGAATCGCCTTTCGAATGTTTCAATATGGAATATTTTATTTTTATTTCCTATCACTCATCCTTTTCAGTTAGCCAAGCTGCCATTTTTTTCTGTTTGTAGTTGGATTTTATTACTTTTTTCTTGATAATTATTACTGGCAAGTTTCTGATGTCATTACCACACAGTTTCACGAAAGCATTAGAAGATGTTTCCTTCATGCTGGACTGGCAGCAATAGAAAATCATAGAACGTTCCAGTTCCAGCTGCCCTTGAACTGTTTCTGGGCATGCTGTAGAAGTATTCGAGGGTTTCATTATTGTAATTTAGGCGATGGCCTGACAATCTGTCTGTCTGTATAGCAATAAAAGTTACGATCTAAAATTTCCCTCAATATTTGTCAGACGTGGTGAAAATGCCGTTTACTAGGTGTTTTACGCTCTGTCTACCCCGTTAGGAATGTATGTTTGTAGAAGATCTCATATTCTAGATTAATTTTATCCCTTAGTTACCTTTACGACATCCTCTGAAAGAGATCGTTGGGTTCTTATTCTGACCAGGAAATACTCTATCTAGGCTTACTTTCCTTTGTCTTCGTCCAATAACCTTTAAAGTTTACGATCATAGATTACAAGGAGCGCTTGATTGGAGAATATCGCAAAAACATTTCAATCGGCATCTGATCGACACTTAACATAATCCCCTTTGACTAGAACCGTGACGGCGCTTCTGCGGATGGTAGTAACTAGTCTATGATGGGTGGGCAACTTTCGTGTACATTGATGCTAGATTCTTATTCCGGCACTACAATTGACTTGACTATAAAGAAGCTTAGCTCAAGGTGCAGGAGATCTGCTACGAAGCAAACTTATTCGTAAAATTCTAGCCGTATTTGAACTTAGTTTGAAGAGTCAAGTCCCCGCCAAGGGACACGAGCCTACCCTGAATCAACTCGATCGGGCCCTTAGTCGACCATTTTGGATTGGACATTGGTCGACTCAAGTCTTCTCTTCTGCAGACAAGCAGTGTATACTAAAAGCAGCATATAAGCAGTCACCGCAGCTCTTATAACACCTTAGGGCTTATTAGCTGGCATCTGTGTAACGTTTATTTTTTTTCGATAATTGTCTTTATTGCGCTATGTTATAATTACAGGCCTGGCTCCATGGTTTATTACTGTGCTCCGCGAATGTGTGAAGTCACTATGGGAATTAGCTATCGAGTTGTTTCATTTTTGCGATGGGTTTGCTTTTGACTCTAAATAGGTCTTTTTGACTGTCTCTCAGGTCATAATATTGTCCTTTCCGCAATTTTCAAAATGTCCTTTTCACAAAATGACCTCAAAATGTCCTTTTAATCAAGTTAATAGAGGAAAGCGCCAGACCTTAGAAAAGTGAGTGACATTTTTGAAAAGGATATTTCGCGAAAATTACATTTTGAAAAATGACTTTATGAGCTGAGACGTCTTACTTTAAAGCACTACATTCATTCATACTCATACAGCGAGCGTGAAACAGCAAGCTCTTTGGTGTGTTGGTTTTAAGCATAATTTATTGGATTATCGTAAAAAAAACGAACTGACGCGTCGAAACCAGCGAACGCCCTAAAATCCCTTGACCTCAGATAACTAAACAACCCTTTAGCCCTTCAAATGTGCATGTTTTTTTTATCTACGGTGTCCCACAGACATCATTAGCACTTGACAAATGATTCGCGAAGCGTGTCCGATGCGTGTGCGTATTTATCATCATATCAGCAGAGTTTTAGTCAAATGGATGCAGGATTTAACGGGAATTTTGATCGACTTCAATCGTCTTACATCTGTATGCGTTTTGATGAAGTTTTGTTTACTATCTACCTATATATGTTCATTTTCATATAGTATTGCCTACACCAACTTGGGGGCTATTTTCTATACCTTCTCATTTGGAAAAGCAGATATTTTCAAAGAAAGGGCTGCTCATTTATTTGCTGGATATTTTGGTATTTATGGCTCTGACAATTAAGTACTGAAGATCACCACCGTATCATTTTTCTATAAAAAATAAATGGTAAAACATAACTTTACCCCACTCAGAGAACAATATAAATCAAAAACAGAATACGCGATTAGCCGCCAAATAAAGATTTAAAAAGGGCAAAAGTGAGGCAGTATTTAAGGGCCTGCGCACACGCAGCCCACGCGCAAACGGACGGACAAACCGATCTCATTACTAACAATGCGCCATATATTACACTGTTTCCGGTGAGGAATCACGTGTTTCTTTCTCGCTCTGGCTGTAGTACACACGGGGGAAATTTTGAGGGAACGCGCATGAACAAAAAAAAACAGTTTAGCGTTGGTTAATCTGTGGCGCTGGCGTGGGTTGTAACAACTAGGGTTTTTAAACCGCCTGAAAGGCCACTGAAGTAAAAATTGGTATGAGATCAATCAGGTCAGGATCGAATGCCCAAGCATGGACCACAAAAGCATTTTATCACAGTTATAGTTTAGGGCAGCTTGTAGATGTAGTACTAAAGTGCTTTTAAATATCCTGTGATTACTTTTCCGTTATTGCCACTAACAAGGTAAACAATGACTTTAACAAATATTATAATTATAGGTAAGTATTAGGAAAATAAATGCAGCGTTTACGTTACCTTTGACATCAGTCGAATAAGATAACATTTCAACATCTATAATAAATACTTTAATATCAGCTACAAAAGTCTACTATTCACCCTCACCCGATCGGGGAATACCTTCATGTCATACTAACAACACTTCTGCTTAGTTAGTTTAGAAGACTAGATGCCCGAATCATATCACCTTGTTCCCCTAAACCTGCCGCCGTGTGTAAAGGGTGTCTCCTTCTACAATCATTGCATACACATCAAGATCATTACCAGGCGATACTGTGATTTGTTCGGTATTGTATTTTTTTTACAAGAGTCTTTTTATGTTAAGTATTGTGTAGGAAGGGTGGTGATATCTTTTGTAATTTTTATAAAATTGATGGCCGTTGATTTAGTTTTGGCGCCAAACTGACTGTCATTATTAAAATTTTAAAAAAGCTTCCACGCAATTTCTGTCACTAATCAGAAGCACTTCTAACTTCCGGTCTGAACGGAAATTGCTTATATTATTATTAAATAATCATCACAAATGACAATTAGACGAGCACGAAAACGCATTAAGCTGTATGTGTATCAACTACAAGTCTTTATATGCTGTAGTACCTATACCTACCTACCCGCTTACTATATCAGGCGTATCGTAACTATTATCCCTATTTTGGAAAAAAGAAAAAAACGTAAATAACATCCTTGGATTGCCAGTAGTTGTAGTTATGGTTTATGCCTAAGATAAAACTGGCAAATTGAATTTTGTACGCCATTTTGTACCAAACCAAGGCAAAAAACAAACCAATCATTCATTCATTCTTCATCTGCAATAAAGAGCGTAAACCATAGTGACATAGTCCACACCGTGTCTAAACTGTTAGGCGAACCTTAAAAAAAAAACAAAGCAAAAAAAAACTCCGGATCGAAAACCAAACATCGAAAACACTGAACAATAGCTGATCCCGTTCATATGCAAAGTAGACCCGAAAATTTTGACGTAACCATAAAATATGCATCATATTGGGAACACCATTCAAATATTTAAACAATGCTCTGAATGTTCGATTTTTGGAGCTAATAATTTTAATAATAAGAGCAGTTTTAGGGATCCCTTCTATTCATATAAATTTTATCACAAACGCAGACTCCACTTCAACTAAACTTACAGTCTTGGCCATGCAGTTAAAACAAAGAATTTGTTGGATGACTTTTTTCTTAAGGTGAAGCTCAGGGCGATCAAGAAACAAAATGTAATATACGGGGTGTAAGGGACAGCGTCCCGCAAACTTATAGGGGTTGCTCAATCAACGAAACTGAACAACTACCACCAGGTTTTTTTTTCAGGAAATGAAAATAAAAATTTGCTTTTTCATACAAAATGACCACATTGATTAGACAATTGGTATGGAAAAGCAAATTTTTTTTTTCATTTCCTGAAAACAAAATCCTGGTGATATGTGTTTAGTATCGTTGACTGAGTAACCCCTATAAGTTTGCGGGACGCTGTCCCTTACACCCGGTAGAGAAAATTGCTGGGCGCTGTACTGCAGCTGAAGAGAAGGTCGTCAATACGACAGCTTCTTGTAGAGCATAGCTATTTACACCACAGCATAGAAGGGACTTCGTCTAATCTGTGACTTACACCATGCGACTTAATACAGGAAACTAGTTTAAAAGCTACATTTTGACTGCACAAAATAGGTATCTAGTAAAATGAAATAAAAGTTTACATTTAAATCAATATGAATAATGAACAAACAAAAATGTAGAATTTGCAGACTCTCATCTTATGGCACCTATAATTTAAGCAACCCAACTCACGCTTACCCGTTTCCTTATTTTCATATTTCAACTCTCTGGTCCGATCAGACATGTAAGCCAGTCGACAATGGTTTGAGTCATTAAGAGATTTGAATAATAAAAAAATGTGTATCTATAGGGGAGATACGGGGCCCACTCTTGCATAAGTAATTATAACAATTATTTTTTGATAGATAATAAATTATTTTGACGGGGCGTCGCGTTGCAAGCTCGTGTTTGCTAAAATTATAATTCAATGATGAATTTGAACCACTTTTAAAACTCTCTCTCTCTATCTTTTTCCGTATTTCACGGGGTCTGCTACCTAATCTAGGGGATTGAACGAGAATACTGGTTTTACACAGAGCGAAGTATGAAGTAAGATATGAAGCTGTTTATTCTTACTGCTTTTTCTTGGCAAGAAGAAGAAGATATTTTACTGCTAACTTCTTTAACATTTCAGGTCTTCAATCTTACATCATTTCTAAAGAAACTACAGAGATACTCCTAGACTCGTATTTAAAAAGCGATCTCAAGATTGAGAGCAATTTTAAGTATGGATTTGACAGGTCTTTTGTACTGAAATGACATTTCTGATACGAACTCAAACCAGCTGTCAGTCTTAAGAGCTGATTATAAATATGGGCCCTAATGTACTACTCGACTCGATATAGGTAATAGTATTTTGTTTGATATATGATAATATTCTGACAGCTCATAATAACATGTAATTTTTTGCATACTACTTGTATGAGCTGTCAAATATCATCATTATAGTGGAATCCTATAAATACACAAAATTGAGGACATAAGTATAACAAATTTTGTATTTGGTTAATTAATTAATTAGGGCCCCAAGAACTATTCCAATCAACCGACTTTTATTACAAAAAAAATACTGAAGGATATCTATATCACTTACCAGAGGGTCATAAAACGGAGTTATTTGCGAAGGATAGAATAAAAACGCTGAACTTTCGATTTCGACATTAGAAAGTGAATGAGCAATAAAAAAGCCAAGGTGCGTGTGCGCAGGAAGGAAGCGCATTCGTGTGACATTTACACTTTTTATTGTCCCTTTTACTATCGATTAGGGAAGCATGTGAGTGAAGTAGAATTGTTGATTGAGATGTGATGTATTTTTTTAAAACTACATTTTTACCTAAGCATCGCGAGCCTCGAGGCTGGATTGATGATGAATATGTCAAAGACCAAGCTCATGTCGAATAGCATCGAGAGGACAGTAACAGTCGATGGCGGAAGAATGGAATATGTCCATGAGTACATTTACCTCGGCCAAATAATTTCGTTCCAGGCTCGCCAAGAGAAAGAAGTGGCGCGACGTATAGAAAACGCCTGGAGGAGTTATTGGTCGATGAAGGAACATATGAAAGGTGAATTGCCTTTATCATTAAAACGCAAGCTCATGGACATGTGCATTCTTCCGATACTGACATATGGAGCGCAGACTTGGTCTTTGACGGAAGCTCAGAGATTCAGACTCGGGGTCTGCCAACGAGCCATGGAGCGTAGTATACTCGGCTTAAAACTGATGGACAAAGTCCGAAACGCCATAATACGCTCCAAAACAGGTGTAGTAGATGTAACCCGTGCAGTAGCTAAGCTAAAGTGGGACTGGGCAGGTCACGTATGTCGCATGCCAGACGAATTATGGGCCAAAATTACCACCGAGTGGATGCCCAGAAGGGACAGACGGCGGCGTGGCCGACCCAGACGGCGGTGGCGAGACGAACTCGATGCCTTCCTGGAGAACTGGCCGGAACAGGCACAAGATAGAGAGTCGTGGAGAGACCGGAGAGAGGCCTTTGCCCAGCAGTGGGACACTAATGGCTAAGATAAGATAAGATAAGACATTTTTATGCGCTTACTGTTTTTTTTTTTCAGATTAGCATTAAATTACGAAGCAAGAAAACACTGACAATCAGCTTACCCCGCAAAGGGTGTAGACGCGATTTAATGCACCTATTCAAAATTATTTGATTCCGTGCTTCGGAAGGCATGTTAATTAGTTGGTCCCGGTTGATACCTTTGATTGTGGTTATCATACCAGGTTCGTTCGTCGACTTGAAACTCCACTCGATAGCAAAAGATTGACGACAAATCTTAAAAAAAAAAGAACAATTTGACCCTCTCAGACCTCATTTGAACCGATTATGACAACATCACCACATCAGCTGTTAAACCCGGGAGCTGTCAACTCATAGTTACTTTTTTTTATTAAAAAAACTGATCTAAATATAATAACATCTCGATTTGAATGAGAAAGGGGACATCTGTCCAAAGATCGAATGGGAGGAAGTGATAAAAAATAGAAATGTATGGTCTTTGTATGGGGGTGTGTGATTTATATGATTCTGTATCTGGTGTTGATTTGAAATGGTGTTTAATTAGAAACTCTTCGGATCAGGAAGTCCAAACGTAGGTAGTTAGACAGCAAAAAGAAAAATCGTTCAATTTACCCCAGATTTGCAGACCAATACAAAATATAAAAAGCTTAGATAGAGGCTCTGGCTTTGGCAATTTTGAAGTACAAAATCATCCGACGTTGCATTCTTTTTTATTAATATAAACAGAATACGCAATAATTAAAAAACGCACCAAAATTCCATACATACATACATTTATAATCACGCCTTTATCCCTAATGGGGTAGGCAGAGCAAAAATGACCTAAACAAAGGTCGTTTCGCCACGTTTGACAAGTTTTGAGGGCTATTACAGATGATTGCGTATATTGCTATAGTGACGGGTTGTCAGCCCATCGCCTAAATTGCAATACACAGAAACCCTCGAATCCCTTAGCTGGTTTTTACAGCATGCCCAGGAGGAGATGCAGCTGGCACATTCTATGTTTTTCTACCACTCCCAGTCCAGCATGGAAGAATTCCATACCAAAATTCCTTCAAATTAATAATCTTTAAAAAAACAATACCAAAACAAAAACAGAAAGTCTCTTATGTAAATTTTATTGAGCTTTTTGCGCCCATATAAGAGCACCCCAATTCTCTTCTCAATTCGAAGGACTTGAAATGCAAGCCATTGAGATGCACTTGCATACTATAAGTGCATGAAGTGTAAGACATCGACAGACTGCATATACTATACAGAGTATTATAGAGGCTCGTATACAGGGTGTGTGGAAACAGAGAGCCCGCATCATCAAGTTTTAATTGTAGCGACGCCATACGCGCTGTAGAGTTAGGAATGTGGTAGAGGCGGTCAGATTTAAAAATTGCACTTTAGAGCTTCTGTGGTCTACTGATCTGGATGTGGGTTCTTGATCAAAGTTAAATTTGGACATAAAGTTGGTATCATCGCTCCGTAATATTGATCCCAGTTGTAAATAGGAGATGATCTGATTATGAAAGATGATTTCGTGCTTTGAAAGTTACGTTATGCTTGGCCTCGCTCGCATTCTTTGAAATTCAGAAGTCTAATAGACGGCTTCAAAACACTGAAATCAGGATAATTCGAAGCGTTTGACCATCATCGTATACCTACATTCCTACGTGATTGCTATTTTTTTATATGAAATCTTAGACGAGCAATGTGGAGTAGACGAAGTCGGAAAGTGGACTTTGGCCGAGAGAACGCTAGGCAGAATAAGAAGATTAAATCTTAGACGTTCCAACTAATGGTGAAAAACAGAAGGTATAAATCAGATACAGACGAGGGTATTTCTTTCTTACAATCTGCCGCCTCTGTTTCACCCTAGCTCTACCCTACCCACTCATTTCACATAACATCAATTCGGGGGCATTTTTTCAAGAATATAATAATGTTGAATGTTGATTAATTAATGATGGTCGATTGTGGATGCAACAATGAGTTCAATGACCCCCTTTATGAGGGTCTTACATTGTTTTATTGGTCTGTACATTCTTGCAGTTCTTAATACTTTGTAAATGCGGTAAGTAGGTATAATTGATTGACTTCCTCCGTGGTGTAGTGGTCTGAGACATGGGTTCCGACCCGGAGGTCGTCTGTTCGATCCTCACAAAATTGACTTTGAAGGTTTTTTATAGTTCGGTTAGGAGGTAAAAACAATTAAGGTTAAAAGAAGATCATTTCGTGCTGCAGAGAACACGTTAAGCCGTCAGTCCCAGACGTTGTGCAAACCATTTCAGATACCCAACAAGGTGGTTCAAAAACTCAGGGTTCATCGAGTAGAAAACCTATGACCTCTGAATCGAGAGCTCAAAGCTCTGGCGATTTCAAAACTGTGACATCAGAGTTCATCAGGTCGTTCGTCGACTCGAATACTCACTTGATAAGGGTCCTTCTTACATCCCCTAGTAAAGCTATTAGGCAGTTCAAAAACTCTGCCTTCAGGGTTCATCGGGTCATACGATGATTCAAAAACCCACTCGATAAGAAGTCCATCTTACATCGCCTATAGTATTTGTTCTATTAGGCGGTTTAAAAACCTCTGATATCAGGGATTATCAGGTTATGTATCTTGACTCGAAAACCCACTCTATACAAAGAAGTCCTTAGTATCCCAAAACACTCTCAACAACATACCACAATAAAAAAAACATCGGTATTGTATCCACAAATGTACAATTTCGGTAATGCAGATTGTAACGGCCTACACGAAAAACCAACTTATTTCTCACCAAAGTTAAGCGATTCTAGCCCTTATGTTGAAGGGAGTAAGGGTTATGTGGATGTAGGGATAAGTTGGTGGTAGTAAGGAAATATTCAACCCTTAGAAACCGCGATGTGCATTTCGATAATAGATCGTAGAGCAATGTGTGGAATAGAGAAAACTGTTATTGTGATTTGGGAACAAAAAAATGCATTTCACTGCGATTGCAGGCGGTTTATGATTATTTTGTAGATTATTTAAGTCTGGTAAAGTAAATAATTTGTAATGTTGACAATTTGGCCCTAGTTGAAAGAAATTTAACTTTAACTCTACGACTTTCAATGTGAATAAAAATAAGAGAAGCTACGCGAAACAAACAGTTAACTAATAGCCTATTGCAAGCATGTTTTATAATTTTAATAAATTGAAAAACCGGGGACTTAGGCAGCAGCGTCTCCCGTAAATAAATCATTCTGCACTCACTATCCGCCTACGTATGGCAGATAGCTTTCAATCGGTAGATGCTGTTTTAGAGGCTGTAATCGTTAAGACCGTTAAGAACGTTAGACCTACCGCCTACTGGCAAACCTTGTTGATGCAGGCCTTCCCTAGTGTTAATAAGTAGAAGGTTTTGGTATAACTCTGTACCGCACATTGCTCTGTTGCAAGTATCGCCACCATTAAATATTCAAGACTAACGTTGTCTAAATTATTGAACTCTTTTGTAAAACACTTTTCACTACACACGCTAAGCGATTATCGCAAATACCCCTTAAACAGTGACCGAGCATCCATCTGATTTTCAGTGAAGTGATGATGATGTGATGTATGTACTTATCTTGTATAACCTGTCTCTGTATCGCACCTTACTCTGCGTCAAGTATCGCAACCATCAAAGATTCAAGATGTACCGTGTCTAAATTATTGAACTCTCCACGCGTTCCGTTCGTGTGTACACACACGATATTGTATTTTACACACCTCTGCATTATTATATCAACATAATGTATCAAGGAACTTGCGTTTAAAGCAAGAAAATAATCCCAAGGGATATAAAGTTGTATGGAAATCCTTAATAGCCCAAGGGTTATTATGAGATTTGAATTTGGAATGTCATGTGAACTACTAAGAAAATAATTTTCAGAAAAAATTATATGGCTGTGTGTGTATTAAAACTGTTGCCACACTCGCCTTCTGCGCCTCCCGGTGAGTGTAAAAAGGCTGTATGACTAGTTATCTGTATGTGCTCTTTGCTTTGTATAAATAAATAAAAAACTAAAAAAAAAACGCGGATTGTTTTTACGGTTTTTGCAAAAGTTTTTCTTTCATTGATTTTGACTTCCATTTCGTAAATTGTCGAGTGAAATTAATATTTTGACTTCAGAAAGACATTGTGACTAGTATTTTATCGTATTTTGTTATTTATATTGAATATGTTAAATATGAACAATTCGTTTTTTGGAAAAATACGTAGGTAGTGGATTGTGAACGTGAAGTGTAGTTCAGTGAGTGTGAGTTATTGACTTTCGGATCTGTTGCTTCTGGTATGTTTTCAATATTTTATTAATATTACATGATCAGGTATATTTCTGAGCTTTACTATCTTACAGACGCCTGCCACCGTCTAAGTAATCTGTGCAGTAGGTGTGTAAAATATAGTATGCTCCTCGGGAATAAATGTGTCTTCGCCTTGGGCAGACTTGAATCCCTCGCTACATTCAGGATTCTTGTCATAATTCCCTCGCTTCGCTCAGGAATTAAAGATTTAATTCCCTCGCTGCGCTCGGGAATTAATCCTAGAATCCTTCATTCCGCTTAGGATTCAATATGCTGCCCGTGACGTTAGACACTGCTTTATTCCCGCGTTGCATAATATACTATTTTTTTTTGCCCAACAAATTTTGCATCGACTTAGTATTCGTAGAATGTTAATTCGTTAGAAAAAAGATAGAAAACTTATTCCAAAGGCTTTTTTACACGAACTCTAAGGCCCGTATTTATAATCAGCTCTAAAGAGTGACGGCGAGTTTGAGTTCGTATCAGAAATGTCATTCCAGTACAAAATTACCTGTCAATCAATCTTGAGATCGCTTTATAAATACGAGCCTAAAACTAAACTGAAAACCTTCACAAAAATATGGTATACGATCTACCTTCCCGCTGGCTACTCAGAATATTGCCTTCACAAGCTTGTTCATCCCATAATTGTGGGTAGGGTAGGCTCCGCTGCAGTCCAGCGCCAAATATTTAGTTTGCTTCGTTACAACATCGGTATGTGAGAATCTAAGGACTTTTAAGACTACTGCCCCCGTAGCATGCAGCCGCGATAAGGCCGTGATAGCCATTTTATCACACATTTTATCGCATCTATCTGTCTAAATGTATGGGAGTTTGACAGATAGATGCGATATATTCGTTATCGCGCGGTGGCATGCTACAGGGGCTGGTGTCCTTCAGGGTAATTTGCTCTATCGTCAACTCTACCCTGTCTTCGTCACTAATTATCTAGATTAGAGTTAGAGGTGGTAACCCATCGCAATAAAAAGAGAAGCAACATAAACTACAACCCATAGTGACTCAAAAATCACAATCGAAACCTTTCGACGCGACCCAAAGCGCCACAGACTGCTCAACCCAGCGACCCGGCATTAAAAAAACTCACAATGGACCACGTGCGACAGACAGACAGACAGTTGTCGCACCCACTGCGCAATACCGCGGGTACGGGACAAGTGATGAGAGGAAGCGATTTCAGTTCTATCTACTCGAGCCTTTTCAGGCATAAATATCGTCATACCATACCATAATAATATTAATAAATGCCATAAATAGAACGGAACTGAAGAGATTTCTTTGTTGCGCTCACTTTGTGTTTTTTTTTTACCCAATTGGCTCTATTTTCAATTTTAGTTACATTTATTTTAAAAAAATAGGACACAATGAAGCTTAGTCTTCGGGGAAATATCAGAATGTTTTATATCATTTTATTGATTATTACCGTGAATATTTTTTATTATAAATGGGCATAATTCAGCAGATTTATCAATAACTTGTTATTGCACATTTCTTTTCTTAAAAAAATTATAACCTTTGGTCTTAGCTGGTACAAGAAAAACTCTATCAACTCCAGGTACACACACACTGGCAAGCCCGTCATCCGGACCAACAAAATTACTGGCATATGAGACAATCTATCTCAGCCTCAGGTGCTTTCTCAATCTCGCTTTATCTTCTAACTTAAACTACATAAAGATGAAAGAGCCGCTACCGACTCCCTATACAATCAGTCACTAGTAATATAATTATAAATTATTTATAACTCTTGCTTCGTTACGATATGTAAATTCTATGTTCATATCTTACGATGATATTTTTATCTCGTGTAATGATTGTAAAAGACGTAGGTGGTAGTCTGGTGATGTTTTTTAAATTAAGAAAATTATGTTACGTCATTATTTCCATGCTGGACTGGGAGCGATAGAATAACGCAGCAGCGGTGCTATCGATTCGGTTAGAGCACGACTTAGGTAACGAAATCTGAACTTAAATTGTTGCGGTCCCTTTCTTTTATCTCATTCATGATAGAAAATGACAGGAGACCATGACCATAACATTTTAGTCAAGATTGTAGTGATTTTATGCACAACCGAATTGCCCCCAATATCTTCTGATATTATGTTTTTAAATCACTTCCTAAAAAACCATCTCCAAAACATTTAATTGGGGCTCTATTCTATATGAAACGCCATTATTGCTAAATTCTGATTCAGTTCCCTTTGTGGATTGAACATGATCCGCCTCCCATTTATTTCATTTTCGTAGCTTTGTTTCAAAATCCATTTCTTAATTTTAAAAATCTTTCAACGCGTCGTTTCCTTCGACTCGCAATAAATCAAGTACCTAAAAAAGAAAAATATTTTCACAGCGAAAAAATTCGATGTCCCCAATTCTTTCCCCTAATTAATTCTATTGAAATAAAAAAAAACGGAACCCTTTCAATGAATATCACGTTTGTGTTTCTAATTAACTTTTATAGAACTTTTTAAAGGAAAAACCAGAAAAAAGTGTTAATAAATTGTTAAAAAATTAATAATTAATAGCGCAGCATACTGGAGCGACGGCGCGTTAAAATCAAACGTAAATATTCGAAGGAAAAATTTGCATAAGAAGGGATTTTAAAGGGTTGATTTTTTTTCTAGAAATTTTTGTACAAAGCTTTCCGATTGGTTGACGAAAGAATGTTATGGATAATCGTTCGTGAATGTAGCAGTTTTGGTTTATTCCTTCAGTCATCAACTTCTTAGCCTTTTTCCCGAATTTCACGGGGTTGGCTATCTAATCTAGGGGATCGAACAAGGGCACTGGTTTTTACACAGAGCGACTGCCATCTGACCTCTGGTTTATTCTTTCAGTCTTTGCAGAAATGGTGTAGGGTAGAGTAGCCAATCACTTAATTAATTTACCCATGATTCGTTCTTTAGTTTCTCGAAACAATAAGGAATATTTATTTATTATTAATCTTACAAATCCACCTAACGGCCTAAACCACCGATTGGATCACTGCGCTGAACATTTGACCCTTTTTGAAAAGCAATAGCCAGACTCGCCACATTCAACAAGAAGGTTAGTAAATGCAGTTGGAGATAAAAACCATATCATACATACACACAAAAGCAGAATTGAGCCCAAGCTGTTTGGGTACTGAACAATTTCCCACAGAATCAAAATAAAAAAATATTCTTTAACTATCAATAACTACATTCTTTATTTGGCTACCTACAAACTGTCCTAACCTGACCAAAGGATTGAATTTTTTCGACCAATTTTTTTTGGTCCAGTTAAATATATAAATAGTCTAATTTATCCCATTCAAAGGTAAGGCATATCCATACAAACATTTCTGTAACCCTTTTCGTAGGAGACAGGGTATCGACTTGAACAGATGTTTTTAATATCAGAAGACGCTCAGTAAGTACTGATGTTTGTTTTGTTATTGTTTGCATTGGAAGGGGAAGAAAAGACCCTTTATAAAGCTGATCGGAGGAGTTTGGTTAATGGTGGTATAAAAAAACAAGCAAATACCTAAATAAATATATTTAGGAGATCAAAATCAACAACTTACAGGAATCAGTCAAGAGGTTCCATATAGAACTGGGAAACGATAAAAAAATTAAACCTACTTAAGTGCCTATGTACTGTAATTTCAATTAAAGTCTCACTTCCATAGGTCAGCTGGAAGAAATTGAAAGACCTAGGAATATGAATTTGATGAAGGTACAGTTACAAATACACGCTTAAAAGGCTAGTTAACAAAATATACTTAGGTACTTAGGTACGTAAATGATCAAACAAAAAAACAAAGATTTAATATTTTTTAATAAATCAATTTCATTTACTAAGTATTTAACGTTATATTTATTTAAAAAAAAACATGCCCAATCAATACTTTGATAATTTGCATTAATTGTCAAACGTTACGTACGAATTAACCATAGGTAGAAATGGTAGAATCACATGAAAATCAAAAAATCACTTCAAATAAACTTCTTTCTCATAGTCACTCATAAAAATAACTCTACCACGCTATCTCCCTGAGCTTTCCTTAGGATATGCTGTGAAAATCGGGAAAAGCGCCGCCTAACGCCATCTATCGGCGAGCGGCGAGCAACTTACTTTTGTTTGACTGAGAAGCCTTGGCCCGCGAAATCGTACGAAAATAATAATTTTGATTATGTAAAGTATTATATTAAATTGAATGTCATAATTTTTATAATGTAAATAAGATTTTGTTTTAATTATTTCTTTTGTAGCGTTGATCGGTAAGATTTGAAGAAGTGGAGTCGTGTGTTGTTTAAAAAATCTCTTGCATGTTTTATGAATTTTTAAAGATTCTTCATAGTAAAAAGGATAAAATAAACAAATATTATTTACTAATAATTGTGTATCTTTCATTTAATTGAAGACTGTTTTTTTTTTGCAATCACTGAAAAAGTAGGGTAAGCGCACCAATAATGGCCAATATCCGAAAGTAACGTCTCGCGAACCTAGTAACCGAATTTCGGGTGCGCGAAACAAAAACTGACCCATTTCTGCGCCCCCGAGTTCAGCCACCCCTGCGGAGTACGACGCCGCTTACCCTAAGTCTTGCCCTTTCGTACTGCACTTTCGATCATTTCAAGGTGACGACGTAATGTGAGATGCGTTTCCTTTTCTTGTATTGTTAAGAGATTTTTGTTATGCCAGCTATTATTGTTGAGGGTCTTTTCGGTAATAAAAAATGTAGAGACAGGACCACAAAAATGCATAGATATAGATGCAACGTGAAGTAGTGGAGATCAATAAGTTTTGCCGGTAAAAAATGTAAGGCGTGTAGCCAGTGGCCATCTGCTTGTTGTAAACAAATGCAGCAACGGATTGCACCGGCCAAGGAGCGGCCGATCGCGCCGCAAAAAAAGCGCATCCTATTATCGACTACAACAAAAGGACTTGTGCAGTGATACCTAAGTACACATCTCGATTCATCGTCTCGACTCGATCCGAACCAGTGTTGCCGCAACCGAGATCCCAAAATACACATATCCGCCGCAAAAAGTGTACATATTGTGACAAAAGTGTACATGAGCATTTTTTTTTCGCAAATCACTCATAACAGCAGTCTTTTTTTTTGTAGTAATTTTTTGGATGTTTTTTGGATTGAAAACGCCATTACTTTTTTCTTTTAATCTGTATGTACAAGGAATGACGAAAAGAATGTACGCGATGGATAGACACGCACGGTGCCGTGTCGTGGCCTATGCGCGGGAATGTGATGCGGGCTTAACGTACCTACATCCAGCAATGTATTGTAAACTAATATTTTAGGGCCCGGTAAATTGGGTAGTGAGATCGCTGCTTCTGTGATGAGTGAAAGAGATGCTTTAATATGGAGTTTTGCTAGAGCAAGGGAGATAAAATGAGTTAGCTTTCTCTACGTTTCTCTATACGCAGCAGCGCTCATTTATTTCTTTGATTGAGATATTTTGGCGGTGAGTTCAAAGAAATTACACATGTACTGGCAAGATTACACATTACACATGGGAGCCCAAAAAGGTACGTCAAATGTGTAAAATGTACCCTAACGGCAACGCTGATCCGAACCGATCCCATTGGCGCGCCCCACTGTCGCTGCGCGAGAAAGGGACGGAGCGCGCGATTCCGAAAGAGAGGGACGAGGAGGGAGACGGTCATCTTAGCTGCCGAGTCGCGTCCCACTGGGCGGGGCCGCGCTAAGGAGCGAGCCTCAGATGCGCGTCGCGTTGGTGGGGCTCCGGCCGAAGGATCGCACTGCAGTCGAGTGTCGCGGCCACGACGCGCGCTCGCGACCACGCGCGCTCGCTCCCCGAGGATCTACTTACGTAATAACAAATAATCGGATCGGAACCGAATAATCGATCGCGAACAGTGAACTTTCGATAATTGTGATTTTTAATTAACATCAGATTTTTTTACAATCTGAGGACTCAAGTTTGTGTGCACTTTGTGTCATGTTTTTGTTTTGTTTTCACTCGGACTTGAGATTATTTTTGGGCGTAGCTGACTGTGTTTTCGTTTGATAATTTTGTAACATTTTCGTTTGCAAGACGTTTGTGAGTGCAAGTCGAACAACAATTTTCGGACTTTATGAGTTCTTGTGAAATATTTTGACTTGACAGTGTCATGTGGACATACGCTGAAAAATATTGTGATTGTTCATCCTTCGTCTGATAACAAACGTAAGTGTTTCTGAAACAGTGTTGATGTTTGTGTATGTGAAGTAAAGTTGGAGCAAGTGTGACAAATTTTCTCAAAGAGTGCAAAATAATTTTCTACAACAAATTGAATTAAATTTTTCTGATTCCAATTGGATTCTAACTCAGGCCTAGTAAGAGCCGGAGGGACCCAAGGAATTCCAAGTAGGATTAAGAGATTTAAAAACATTCAATAGGGAAACGGAAATCATGAATGTAAAGTAAGAAAAATTCGGAACATTGAATTTTCCGGCTGCCAGAGCAAGAGTCGAAGATAATTTGGATAAAAATTTATGTGAGTTATTATTTTCAAATTGTCTAACAAAAGTTGACAAAGTGAAATTATTATTGTAAGATCATAAAAATGATAGAATGTAATGTAAAATTAAAAAAAGCAAGTTTAGTTTTCAGACTTTACATTCTTACAATGAGATCATCACCCGATCCACAATAAAAAACGAATCGTCTTCAAACATCAAACGCACCGAGAGAATATTTCTAAGAAAAATCGATAATAAACTCCAATTAGACACAGATGGTTGACAGGTAAAAATCTGAAATCACAATTCCGATCGATAATTCAATCTGTGGAGAAAAAGAATGGCGGTTAATTGGATCGTATTTCAATTGAATTTGGATCGCGGGATTCGCGTCGCGAGATCTTCCGCCGGACGCGCGCCGATCGCCCGAAGTCGATCGTGCGTGATTGACCAATTACTGGTGGTTTTACCCTAATTCTTTTTCGCTACTTCGACTCCCGGAAAATATTAGGGGTTTCGTGTGTCAATTTAAATTCTGTTAGTGTATGGTAGAATATCAAGTGTCAATTTTGTATCTTTTGTGTTTTAATATACCTATTTGTAGAGATAAATGAAAGTATGGGTAGGTAGAGTGTGTAAATTATGAATTTTGAACTAGTTGTGTTACCAACGTAGATTTTAATTTTTGATATAAATATCAGGTACGCAGAATTTATATTCGAAAAATATAATGAAAAAACATGCGACAAAATTTAGGTGTATCTTGTTAAGTAGTTTACATCGAATACAAAATAAGCTCGTATTATGAAATGAAACTTTATTATAAATTTATAACTAAAAATTACTTACCCATTTTTAATAGGTACTATAATTTTAGATTCTGATTACTTATAATTATGATATTTTAATTCAACTTGTTACTAGTAGAAAAAATATAAAAAATAAGTGACAATACAAAAATCGTACGACGACTGGTTTTATTTCGAACGACACGTCGATTAATGTTTTATGTTTTATTGTTAAACAGCGGCTCGAAACAATGATAATACTGACTACATAATTATTCATTTGGCCCCGAAACTGGGGTAGTTCCGCCTGTTTCGGACAGAGGGCACAACCGGAGGTTCTTGACCTCAGGTGAAATCAAATTCATTTCACTTCCTGGGTTGGGCAATAATTGATAAATTAGTTTTTTTTGCCATTCCTGTAGTTAAAATAGAATTTCAAAATAATATTTAAAAAATCTTGCAATATAATAATTAGTAGGTACCTAGGTACAGGGAATCAAAAATTTCGCATAATTTTTTGTCAATTTTTCAAGAATTTTCTTTGACTAAATTTGCGAAATTAGTGCAAAATAATATTGATGAATAGGTACTACAATGTGACATTGCACTTCACAAACAAAATTAGATATTAATAAGTATAGTTACTTAGATAGATCTGAATAAGTAGCAATACCTAAGACAACGATTTCAATTCCACATCTGGCAGCAAAGACGATCACCGGATCATTTACCCTACATACCTAGCGCTGTCAGCTACAGTTATTCCAACTAGAATCGAGCAATCGCAATCGAGCATGTATCGATTTACTGTGAATCGAGAATCGAGATGACAGCTCGTGAGATTTGTGAAATGATATGTTATTGTTACTTACATGTAGAATGTGCATTGTATTGAAATTGAACTCGCAGGAGTTTTTATTTTAACGATTGTAAAGGTACATCTTATAGTATTTGAAATATTTTTCTAATTGTAAGTGATTTTTTAATTTTTGGTTAGGCACATTTAGTTTCAACTGAAATACACTTTACATAAAGTATTTTTAAATTATTAACGTTAAAGTTCAAAGGTTTAAAAATATCACACTTGTTCTAACTATTATAGATTGTAGATAAAACGTGGTTATTGTAGATAAAAGGTAATTTTAATTTCTGAATCTTGATATTGTCTTGTGACTTTTCAATATCAAATATCCCACCACTGGTTTGGATTGGCCTAAAATAATTAAGAAATGCCATTTATGAAAACATTCTAATTAACTCGGCAAAAGTTTATAATTTTATAATATGCAAATATTTCCCTATTATAGCAATTTTACAGGTCCACAAAAAATGGAGTATACTGGGTGTAAGGGACAGCGTACCGTACCGAATACTGAAAGAGGTTGCTCAGTCAACAAAACTGAACCACTATCACCAGGAAATTCTTTCAGAAAATGAAAAAGAAATAGGCTTTCCCATACAAATTTTCTGATCGAGGTGGTCATATTGTATGGAAAAGGAAAAAAAAAACCGAAAGAGATTCCTGCTGATAGTTGTTCAGATTCATTGACTGAGCAACCCTTTTCAGTTTTCAATACGCTGTCCCTTACACCCGGTATAACATTTATTATATATTTCCCCATAAACGTGAAACAATAATAATATATACGCAGTTTATGGTCTGGGACGAAAACTAATAGAAAACCTGTTCATAGCTCTGTATATTATAGTTAAGTTGTCAGTTCAGACTAATAACTATTTTAGTGGTCGGTTCTAAAATAGTTATAGAAATTGGAATTGTTTTAAGACGAAGTAATCATAAATAGAGACATTTTCAAATAGTATTTAAAATGGTTGATACTTTTTTTTTTGCCTAATTGTAAAAAATACTGGCCGTAAATTGTCTCACCGACCTGATAAAAAAAATTTAGTACTTATGTGACATTTTTTTATGTGTTTTAGTGGAAAAAGTTGTTTTAGTTTTGTTCACTTAAAAAAAAATTAGGTAGAGTATTTCAATACTTAGGTCAATGTAGAAAAAAAACTTTTTCTTAAAAATAGTAATTTGTGTTTTGTTATATTTTTAAGTATAAAATCGGGTAAAAAGTATTTATCGTAATAAAAAAAATACTAATAAAAGAGCTGAGTAAAGTTTAATTTTTTATATTTTAATAACCACCAAAAATGTTCTCACCAACCAAGGTGATCTAAGCACAGTAGATCATAGATCCATAGATCATTGGAACGATGATAACACATGGTGTTAATAGGATCTACGCGTCAGATGACTTCCGCAGTTCAGTATGACTTCATTCATAGTATAGTATTTTATCTAGAGATGTTTTTTATAGTGATTAGATAGACTCGATGGATATTTAAATCTCTTTATTTCTGCTAAATTGGTAGTTAGTGCTTGTTATGTGCTTTGTGACTTCTGGGTTCGATTCCCGGTGTGTACTTATGTATTTTTTTTACTCGTTTAGTCAGTATGCATTTTTTTTTTACCTACAGGTAATCCTAATTTTTTAAAAAAAACGAAGCAAAGCATAAAATATATAATAAAGTTAAAGGTAAATTAAAACTGTTTATTTATTTATTTTTTTGTTTATTCCGACCGAAATTTAAAAAAAACTATTATTAAGAGGAACAAGTAGTTTTGACACATCTACGAAAATCCTAGGATCAAGAATATACTTAACGTCTACTCGACAAAAGATGGCGCTGTATCGGTATCATAAAGTAAAACTCTATCACTCATGCCGAATCATCCCTTTCTGCCACATCAAAGTTAAATAAAATTATAAAAGAAATATTATGCATAGTAATTTAAATATAGGTATAGGTAGTGCAAACAAAAGTAATATCTATGAATATCATATCACAGGTATGTGTAATATAAGGTAGTAGGTAGTGGCATTTTCAAATAAACAAACTTGCATTTCTTATACATAAAAGTGTAGGCAAATACAACATCTTTTTCAATATGATGTCAAATTATATAATAAATAACTAACTAATCAATTTTTACAGCAATTTTTGCTGCATAGGTGTGTCTCTATATTTATAGGTACGCTTGAGTGTCAATTTCATTATGAAAGATATTGTTATACCTACACAGTAAGGTTATTTTTTTTGCAATGGAAAGTTATTTTTTACCTATAGATATAACCTGACCCATACTACCGTCTCTTGTTACTACATACATATATGCATATATTCACGCCTCTATCCCCAATGGGGTAGGCAGAGCGTAAAGGACCTAATCAAAGTTTTGTGGGTTATTCCAGATAGATCTGTATATTGCTATAGTGACAGGTTGTCAGCCAATCGCCTAAATTACAATATTGAAACCCTCGATTCCCTTAGCTGATTTTTACAGCATGCCCGGGAGGAAATGCAGCTGGCACACTCTATGTTTTTCTATCACTCCCAGTCCAGCATGGAAGTTTATTTATTTCTTAAAATGGACACACCATTTTAGTTGCGAGGTTTAGTCATTTCTATAACTAAGTATGTCTATCTGTCTGACTATTTGTCTAGACTAGACCAAAGTATATTATAGCAGTCGGTACAATATAGTCATAGATCTACCTTAATATAAAAACTTATAGTATCACTTCCGGTCAGACTTATATGAAAAGTTTAAAGGATTTGACTTCGCTATCAGTAATATTTGTTTGATAAAACTTAATAATTCATAATTTCAAATATGTAGGAACTAGGAATATTTTAAAGGGTTGATCTACTCAAACTAATACTAGTATTCGAAATTAAAGAAAAAACATCTCGACTCTATGTGAATTTTGTATAGCCCAATACCTACAGCCTTAATCGCCTAAGTATCTATATAAAATAGGTATATATATTATTATCATTATAAGATTACCCAGCTTCCGGCGTTCATTCTTGCCCGATGACGCATCCATTCATTACAGTTCATCTTTCGTCCGTTAGATGACGCTGTCCGTTATGAAAGTGTACACCATACACTTACCATACACCAATAATTGATACATTAGTACGAGATTGTTTACTTTGGCAATATTGCGATATGACACTGGGCTTGGTATAAAATATGAGCGGAGAGCGGGTATTTCGTGGCAAAGTCTATTTGTAGCATGCGATGAACAAAACTTCAGTAATTTTCGGCGATAGTTAGTGAAACCGTGAAACTCACAATAATAAAAATATAGAGTCAAATCCTTTCGATAAGTACTTATTACCCAACTAACACAAGAAGGTTGCTTAGTAGCTTTATAGCGTATATAATAACAGCTATAAGCTGCAAGAGTCAGCTGCATAGTGCGCTATGGAACCCTTCTGCAGCTGCTATAACCCTAAAGGGGCCCCTTATAGACCTTATTTAATAAGTCCAGTAGAGTTGCATAACAGCGCCAATTATTTCTTTGAACTGCTTTTTCCACTTCTTAAGCACCATAAAAAGTGAAAATTACAACTGACAGCTGAAATTGGCACTAATTGAGTGAACGAATTTAACATTCATCATTCATCCACTCACTCTGCACTGCGGCGAAAATTGCAACTTATAGTGAAATATTTAGCTGCTAGTGTTTAAAATGTAAGTATTGTATTTTATATTACTTGTATGAAGTCTTTAGATAAATATACTTATGGCAGCGTGTAGTGCAATATTAAAATAGCGGAATAATAGTGAATAACTTATACGATCTCAGTTACGCGGCTTGTGTAGGTGAAGAACATTGGCAAATTTAATTTACTGTGAAACGTGTATGGTTTTTTATCAAAATAATTCATGGGCCCTCAATTAATTAAAGATTCTATGAAAATCTAATGAGTTTGTAAACGCGAATTCAAATATTTTAACCAAATTTTGGTAAGTATAATGCTGATTTATGTTAATTTAAGGATAACTAACGATAACATGATATTTCCGATCATCCTAAGCTGTGCAGTGTGTTGAAATAAACTAAAATATAAGTACTAATCTAGTAATTGTCTCAGATAACCTAAAAATGCTACCACAAAATGGCGTTGATATTGTAGCAGCCTTAGGTTCTTTGTTTCGCTACTGTAGCCCTTTAATGCAGTGTTAAGCGACAAAAATCACTGTTCAGAAGCTCCTATTGCCATTTAAGCTGCTAAATTATCTGCTCTAGAACTTCAAGTTCCATACAATGTCCAATAGAGTGAATATTATATCCTAAAGTGTTAATTTTATACGATTTAAAGCTTGCACCTGCATTGCAGCACCTACTATGAGGATAAAAACGCAAAGCTAATTGCAGATGGCGCCACCAGCGAGTGTTCCAAAAGAGACCAATGAGAAGACGCAAAACTGATATTGACATTGACATTGACAGATTACTGACCAATCACAGGAACCTGACCAATACCTAATATTAAATTCATTGTAATGATAATAATTCCACCGTTCTTCATATTAGAATACTAGACTAGATATATAATCTGTAGTTTTTTCATTTTATTTAAAAGTTATTATTTCCTGCCATAAAGCACTGCAGACCCCATAGTAGTTCTATAAATAGGAATTTTACGAGCAGAAGAGCTAATAATACCTCTTATGCATAACAAACATTCTAAGACGTCAATAAGTCACAATTTTCTATCTTATGCAAATCATCGTGGCAAAACATGCCACGGAAGAACTCAAAGTGCTAATAGACATACAATTATATCTACTATGCAGTCTATGGTGGTATAAAATGCCAAGTAAGACCACGATGCGACCTAAAGTGACAAAAAAGATCCTAATATAACTATTATACAGTTCAGGGTGCCATAAGGGTCGCAAAAATCCCTTAGATTTTTGCTGCAGCCATCAGCGATAATTTTACCTGTTATAGAACTCGTGCCTAATTAAAACTCCCTTATGCCACCCTTATAGACATTGGAACTGTAAGAGAAGCTGCAATTTTCACTAATGTGTTAGTTGGGTACCTACTAGTTAGTTATTTCTTTGATTCAAATATTCGCAAAAATCTTTATTATTTTAAATATTACCACAATAATGTTTACTGCTAACGTATTATTTTACTTATCATATTACTTACTGAATTTTAAATTACAGGACAGTTTTATACTTTTACTGTTTTTAATTACTTTAAGTTAATTTGTTAAAGTCTTTCTACTACACTGGCTCACTCAGCGACATAAAGAGGATCTTATGTCACAAAAACAAATTTAAAACACTTATAGGCATTAAAAATTATCACTCTAATATACAAAATGACAATCAAGTTAGCAAGCATTCGCTAAATCGCTGTCGCTTATAACCTAACCCTACAGACCTAAGTCCATACAATTCAAACTCAGCAATTTTCCATCTTAGCTAATCCCAATAAGGTTTATAATCGCTTGGGACGCCCGTGAGAAACTATTCCGAACTTCCAATCAAACTGATAAGAAGCAAAGAATAGAATACAGGGTGTTAAAAAAAATTACTGCCTTCCTTTAAACCACATGTTCTACTAATGATAACAAATTTCAAACTTTCCCAAAAACCAAAAATTTAAGCTCGGAATAAAAAATTTCTTTGTCCATACAAAATTGAAGATGAGGAGAGCATCTTTGAAAACATTAGAAATAAAAAATCAAAAATTCAACCGCCGACAGGATTTGAACCTGCGTCTTTGGAAAACCGGCCCATCGCTCTAAACCAACTAAGCTACGGCGACTAATTTAGAGGGGTGAATTAGTGATCTCATACTAATATAATAATGACCATGTAATCTGAATAATAATAAATGAATTTGAATTTGAATTTGAATCTGCAATTGTGATGATCTTTGTGTGGAAAAGCCTTTTTTTCCGAAAATTTTTGTGCTTTTGGAAAATTTGTTTGGTATCATCAATGGTTTGAAGAACATGTGGTTTAAAGGAACGCAGTATTTATTTTTACACCCTGTATTATTAGCGTTGTAAGAAGTGTCCATTTTGCGTAATATGAACCCCAATAGATCTATGTTTTTTAATTATAGATTTTTATGTTATTCTGAGAATAATCATGTTTTGACCGACTTCCGTTGCATGACGTATTGTTTGTAAATTGAGTAGCAGAAAGACGTTAGGCCATAAAATGGGCTCGAATTTCTATGGGAACTGTTGACTTAGAGGTTTTTTTGCTGATCGCAGTTTTTTTTAAGGAATTCGGTCAACAACGTGTCACTAGATTATATAAGTATGTAGGTAAATGACACATTATACATTAGGTAAATTAATCAAAGGTGTAGGATAATTCCGCGCTGGAGTAGGAGCGATAGAAAAACATAGAATGTGCCAGCTGCATCTCCCGTGCATGCTGTAAAAACCAGCTAAGGGATTCTAGGGTTTTAGTATATTATTGTCATATAGGCGATGGGCTGACAACCTGTCACTGCAGAAATATAAGATCTATCTTAAACAACCCTCAAAACTTGTTTGACGTGGCGAAGCGACCCTTGTTTGGGTCGTTGACGCTCTGCCTACCCCATTACCCATTAGGGATATGCCGTGATAATAAGTATATATGTATGTAGGATATTTCGTTATTGAATGGTAAAAATATAGCTTCCATGCTGGACTGGGAGTGATAGAAAAACATAGAATGTGCCAGCTGCATCTCCTCCCGGGCATGCTGTACCTAAAAATCAGCTAAGGGATATGAGGGTTTTAGTATTGTAATTTAGGCGATGGGCTGACAACCTGTCACTAATAGTAATATACAGATCCATCTGGAATAACCCTCAAAATTTGTCAGACGTGGCGGAACGACCTTTTTGTAGGTCGTTTACGCTCTGCCTACCCCATTAGGGATAAAGGCGTGATTATATGTATGTATGTATGTATGTAAAAATATGGTAGCGTTCTATCCGTGGGAACCAAAAGACAATAAGAGAAGAAAACATTACTAGCATGTAAAACATTACAAAGTGTTTAGCATTGAACCCTTTGCCTACAGCAGTCAATGACGAAAAAAAAACAAAAAGCCGGTCCCAATAGCGTCGTTTACAATCGTTTATTTGCTCATAAGCTCCAGTAACCAATTTTATAACCATCAAAGGCCGAACATGTGGCGAAATCGGTGCCTTCGATGGCTGAAAAAAAAGAAAAACATATCCCCCTCTTACTTATTTGTATAGCGTCATCTCTCTCTACCGCCACATGTGTTTCCCGCCTGCGATCAATGGATATTGTTTTTTTAATAGTTTTATTTATCGGCCTGGGATACGAGGAATTGATGTCGATTATTGTTCATAATTATTTGCGGCCAGTGTTTGAGAGTATGAAACATTGTAAGTCAAAGAGTAGTATAATATTAGCTACCGCTAGTAGAGCTTCTTATGCACTTCTAATCTCCTGGTACTTATTATTCACGTGTTTAAGGAAATATGAAACCTAAGCGTGGGTCAGACGATATCTGAGAATGTTTGAATGAAACGGTATTTGTTTACGAATTAATTGTTATTGGAACTGATGCTGGAGTTTTGAATGAACGAAGCTGTATCTACTTAATACCTACTAGTAGACAGTATGCAGATGTCTCTATTTTATTTATGAAATGTATTTGAATGTTTGTTTTCTTTGCTGTCATTTCTATTTATAAAAAAGTCACATCGACTTGGGATAAGGTAACGGTTAAGAACTGCAGTAGCTCAGGTTAGTTGAGACATGAAACATTTTTCCAAGGACCCAGGTTCAGATTGTCATATTTTATCAAACGTTAAAACTAACCCTCGCAGGTCGCGTCTGTGTTTCCGAATGCATACAACCCCCAACACTTCAAAGTTAGAGTGAATAGGCATCTTCTGGGTGAGCTCGCTCCATCGTCGACTCTGTCGCTTACCTAGACTGGATTCAAGAGCAAACCCATTTCTAATTAAAATAAAAAATAAAAAACGATCGTTATAGAGACTCAGCTTTCTCAACTACCAATACTAAGAACTCATTGAACTGAAACCATAAATCCTACCAAAAATAAATCCTTCCTAATTGCAGTCGCTACTGACAATAATTATGCAATAATTTAGTGTTTGCGCGGGAGCATATGCCAATGCATTCAATATAATCTAAGCTTGAGTCTTATCTACATACATACACACATAAAATCACGCTTTTATCCCTAATGGACGGGGTAGGCAGAGCGAAAACGACCCAAAGTTCATTCCGCCACGGCTGACAAGTTTTTAGGGATATTTCAGATGACTATGTATATTGGTATAGGTATTGCTATAGTCACGGGTTGTTAGCCCATACACTGCAACCCTCTAATCTCTTAGCTGGTTTTTACAGTATGGAGGAGATGCAGCTGACACATTCTATGTTTTTCTATCACTCCCAGTCCAGCATCAAAAACATTAACGTCGAAAATATTTGGAATAAGTTTCTTCCAGTTTATTTGGTGTACGTCCATAAGACCCTATATACATGCGCAAGAACATCTGCCAATGGATTCAATCACGTTGAGACGCTGCCAGCTTCTAAATGTCACTGATGGTCATACCCAGTCACAGAAGTGGAATATAGATTATTATACGCACTTAGAAGATCGGAATTGTGTCTGGCAATCCGTCTTGCAACTTTGACAGCTGGTAGATAGGGCTTTGTGCAAATGCCGTCTAGCTAAATTTTACGTTTCAGTTAAGTTAGTACTTAAAGTCAAACCATTGCATATCAGCTTTCATCGTTTGGTTTGGAGTCAGACTTGAACGATACTTAATTTGTCTTACTTTGTGGTAAAACTATAAGGCATATACAATGTGTAACATAAAGGGTATATGCATCGTGAAATGTGTGAATCTACCCATGAAACTGAACAACTTTCCCTAAGGAACATACCTAGGTCGAAATACGATTAAAAAAATTTGACTTCCAATACTAAATGCGCTATCAGCTGATGCACTTTGTATGGACAGTCAACATTTTTTTTTCGTTTTTCGACCTATGTTCCATAAGGAATGTTGTTCAGTTTCATGGGTAGATTCACACATTTCTCGATGCATATACCCTTTATGTTACACGTTGTAGAATCGAAGGCATCTAAGTGCCGTCGTGTAAAATGTTCAGGAGAGCAAAAAAAATAAAATGGCACTTGAGGTTTCTGTACTGCACTGCACTTAGCCGTATTTGATCCCGAAATCAATTTTCCAACCGAATTTGAAGGGTTCTGGCTGTATTTGATACACATAGGAGTGAAATAAGTTAAGTTGCAACCAAAAGTTCACTAGACAATATCCCAACAAAACTATAGAAAGTTGGCGCGAAAACGTACTTCTATATTCAAATACACACACATAGGTATAATAAGATTCAATTTTCGAACATTAACCATGGAATCTTTTTCTTCAAAGTGTTCGATCGAGGCAAAGGCAATGAAACGTGCAGCCCATACTTTTATGGCACAACTGTTACACTAGTGATGGACGCGGTAACAGGTGACGCTGTTCTTGCAGTATTTATAGTAGCGTCGTATGTATGATCCATTGGCATAGTTATGATCTTGACAGTGTCGAGAGATTGCGATTATATCGATTCATAGTGAGGCCACAGATAATTATCGATTTAATGTTTCTTAAGTCTAGAGGATTAGAGTTCAATTTTGAATGTGGTATGGGACAACATTTTTAATATGACAACAAAAGTTTGTTACATTTGACCAATTCCTTCCTTTAGCATGTATTTTATGAGTAATTGATCAAATACATAGAATGTAGCAGCAGCTTCTCTAAACCATCCAAGGTTTTCGATCTAATGTTTAGGCCATGGAGCGTGACAATTAATTACTTCAATCGGCAAAACCCTCAAAATTTATCAAGAACTTTTATTCACATGTCTATGCCCTGCCTGTCAGGGCGTAAAGTGCATTTTATTCACTCAAAATCAAATTAAATTCATGCTAGAACCTTATTAGCCCTTTATGAACCGGCATTTTTTCCTAAAGCTAATAGATTTGAACGTTATGTTCGCATAACTGTTAGTATCGGTCGTTAATTTTTCAATCGATCGAACACACACACACACCCACACTATAACTGCAGTAATTATGATGATCTAGTATAGTATAGACCTAATTATTTTCTATAGTTTCCAATCACGCAGATACGAAAAAAGAGGTAAATCTGAGCTTGGAAGATAATATTATAACGGTTGGATTAGTAACATCAACTATTTTTGATTGACTTGGTAAATACCTATGTTGGTTGTCATCATAGTGATCCTGAAGTTCTGATGGTCGTAGGTTCAATTTGTGTGCTATACAAAAGCTAAACAGTTTTTTTTTAAAAAAAAAGCTTTTTTGTTATTAGAAATAGGTTTGCTCTTGACTCCAGTCTAGGACGGGAGAGACAGAAAAGGAGTCGACGCTTCTTCAAAAGATTTCAATATAACCACCGAGAATATAACACACCTCCTGAATTGTTACAGAAAATAAACTCCCAAAATCAGAAAATAAAAGTTTTTTCAAAACAACCTTTTTTTCATATTATAGAAAAAAAAAAATTTTGGTCAAAGTTAATTCTTTTTGCTAACGATGGCGATAATTTCCACCCCCTTTAAAAGGTCAACTGTCCATCATTTTTATTATTACGACAAAAACTAAAACTGGTCATAAATTAATAGATATCGTCACCTAAAATTATTATCAAGCAACAAGACTTTGTCAATATACATTAATCCTCTTTACCTCAAGGTGCATACAACTTTTTTTTACTTACCCTCTTTTTATGACTTACCCATGGACTTTTTACCCACATAATTATGTCAACTGGAACTGTTTTAAAATCCCTAATGAGTTATATATTTTCTAATTATGATCCCCATGAGGGAGTTTTGATATATTTGTGTTTGTTTTAAAAATAAAACATGGGAGATAGGAGCTGTTACTTCCCTTTTTGTGGGTTTGATAATGGATTTATTGCATATCTATTGGACTACTTACAAAATTGAAATTAAAAAAAATTATAGGTTGAATTTGCTCTTAAGAAAAAATCCTTGATTCGGAGAGCACTACGTAAACCTACAGTCCCGATCGCCGTCTTTTATAGTAGTTGAATTAATACACAAACCAAGTCAAAGGCCTGCTTATTAGACAGTTTAAAATCATTGACACAAGGGTTCATGGGGTCGACTCGATAACCACCTCGACAAAGGAGTAAACCACGTTAAAACGACAAAAATTGTAAGAAATCACTCAATAAACAGTGAGCCCATAAACGAGAATATTAATATTTTTTGTCCCTGCTTGCTTCCTCGTCTAAGTTTTTATTTTTTTATGCACCAATATCGATAACTCACGGGGACTCCCGAAATACGCGGTCCCACGCGGGGTGTCGTGAGTTACGGTGTTCCAATGGCGGTAGGGACACCAGGGATTCAGAAAATTTAGGATTAAATCTGTATAGACCGTAGAGATCAGATGTACTTTAAAGAATAATAAGCAATAAAACCAAATTGGACACTTATTGTAATAAAAAAATAAAAATAGAATCAGTTTAATGTTTAAAGCAATATTAAAAACCAGGGTTCGAGGATATATATCATGATATATATCCGATATATATCCGATATATATCCAACGATTTTTTGTGATATATATCAATACAAAATAAAATGTTAAAAAAAATGATATTATTAGGCAGATTATTGCTATTATAGTTCTATTCCTCAATAGATGACGCTCGCGTAGAGTCGAAACACGCTATTGTTGTGTTTTTCCGTATTTATATTAGATGATTTAAATTACGCGCGGAAAATTTAAAAAAAAGAAAAAAAATTGACGAGTGTGCAGCGGGTATTGATACCATTAGTGGTGAGTTTAAACTATTAAAACTAATATAGCAAAGGTTTTATGTTTTGAAGTTGATATTTTCTGATTTTTAATAATTTTGTGAAATTAAACAATGAAAATACTTTATTTTATTTTTTTAATTTATCATGTTTATAAAACTCATATGCAAACAGAATACATAAATAAAACAATAAAATGATAATATGAGTTTCATACAAAATGGATATATATCACATTTTGGATATATATCGGATATATATCATAAATATCCGATATTTTGATATTTATTATAAATATCGGATATTTTCGAACCCTGTTAAAAACACAACTAAGCTCGCGAAACTGACCCAAAATATAAAATTTCAATAGTGTTTAGATTAAAAATTAAATTTGAAAAAAGTTCACTTTAGGAAAGACATTACCTATTACAAAGTCGGCAAGACAACGCATCAGAAATACTGTTTTCATGTCAATGGATGGATGATACTTTGAATACTATTTAACAGATGGACCATCTACCTGTTAGCTTACATAAAAAATACCCATAACTTTCAGCGTCTTAGGACTTGTCCCATTAACCACCGAATCCATGGCCAACCTCCATGAAGGGGAAGGCAAACATTCAAATGTCATATTTTGTTTTCGGATGTCTTTTCCCCCATCTTGGAGAATGGAGACAATCGAATGGGAAACGACAGAACAATCACCTCGTTTGTTATTCTATTGGCAATGACATTTTTATTTGGAACAAGAATACGCGGGGAATATGATTTTTCGTTCCTTTTTTTGGACTTGGAAACTAGAACTCCTCATTTTGAGAGTCAATCTATTGAATGGAACAATCAAATGAACCTAAGTAGTATCAAATTAATATAGCTCTGACATTGTTCGTGTAACATGCCTTATTCCGAAGCACGTAATGAATTACATTTTTTCTTTTTTCAATTTATCTGTCTCAGTAAACTAAACTTGATCTATAATTAGTAGTGGGAATTATCGTTCACCTAAGAGAACGAGAGCGATTCGAATCTTTGGGACTACTGAACTAAATCAGTCTTTTAGTTCAGTAGTTCATTTAGTTCAGTACTCAAGTATGACCGTCAGCTCGTAAACTTGCGGCTCGTTCGTAAATTTCGTTCAGTAAGTCCCAACGAGTTTGTGAGGTGTCCGGGGGTGCGTTCGTGCGGTTGTCCTAGGCAGAGTAACTAATGACATTTGGCGAAACTCTTTGTGAAGGTCGAGAATGGCGCGGTAACCATAGACAATCGTGCTATGCTAAGCGAGAACGCGCCCCGGAAGTGGTCGAGATCGAGAACTAAATGAGTCGATGAACTGAAAAAAGAGCCGTTTTGTTTATTTTTGTTGCAAATCAAATCAATCTTCAAACGACCAGATTCTGAAAAGTTAATGCTCTCACTCACCCCTACTATTACCATATATTGCTGTTTCTTTCGTTGTTGCACTGAGCTGCGAGCTGCGGTGGTCGGCTCTGTGAGCCGAGAGCCGAGAGTCTCGAAGAACTAAATGAGCCGATGAACTAATGAAAGAAGTGGTGAACTAAGGAGCCGATTCGATTTATGAGAGGAGTTAGTTCATTTAATTCAGTCGCTCACGAGTTACCCACGACTATCTATAATGTAGTGGATAGGTAATGAGTATTTTAAATAGGGTATTAAATTAATGCATACTAATTGATAACTTATTGAAAACTCTATGTCTTAGATAGAATGTTACATCCTAGACATAATTCAATTAATAAAATACCTGGGTACTTATTATCACACGTCTTAAAGGGTAAATTGTTCTATGTCACATTATGCAAAAACTAACACTTTTTATCGGCAGTTATAAACTTCTTATTAATTGAAGCAAGGAATCTATTATGTACAGCAGTTTTTTACCATAATCAGTCTTATAAAAACGCATTGAAGTAAGTAGGGAACATAAATTAATTTTCTATAAATAAAGTAAAATTTCTAATATAGAGATAGGTAAGTACCTAGCCTAGATAATACCTATTTAGTTCACTGTTACTGTTAAAAGTTCAGCTTTTAGGTTTATACTTTCAGTAAAAACCTCTGTAGGCATTTTATAAGATTATTTTGAAAAAATCTGTTTCAAAAGGTCTTTATAATCTTTTGAGACAGAAATTTTCATAATAATCTTGCATAACAATAAAATTCATACAGTATGCGTCATCTACCTATAGGTATACCAATTTTTCTATTACAGCAAAATGACTGCGTCATATTAATTTGTAACTAATACTGTATCAGTTACACCCTACGCAAATAAACACACATTCACCTGTCACTGGCCATCTACAGAGTCATCAGAAAAAAAATAACAACGCAATACCCAGGTAGCAAATTTTGGTTTTGAAAAAGCCACCAATGCGTTTTTCAACAGACTTAAGGCATAATGAAAAAGTCTTAGATAAGCCACGTAGAGTACTACAATACCGCGTTTGGGCACAAAGTTCAGGACTACTGCTCTTGAAAAGATAAAAGTAAAAGTTTAGCCTTAAGGAGCCTTTAAGTAGATATGCATCGCTTAACAACCGCAATAACTCCATTACTTATCATTTTATTTAAATATACCTACTTATTACTTTTTCTATTATTCTTATTTTTTGAGAAGCACAGGTGACAAGTGACTATAATAATAAATAAATACCTACCTAATTATTTTTAAAACAGGCAGCCATCAGCGAAATTCGGAAAAATAAGTGTTTTGTGTTTACTGTGACCAATTTTATATGCGAAGCTATGTTTTTCGTGGATTTATATATGAATATGTGATGTACTTTTAATGCCCCCTTGTTTTATTTAGTTTAAAGCCTTTAAATTTATACAATTTTAATGCGCCGATAAAACCAAAACTATTACAAGACCTCGTGTCTGGGATTCTGCTTTGTTAAGACCTATGCTCCGATTCAGATTGTCACACTTCGGTACCATTTTAATTTGGGGTTCCGCTGTACAGATAAATTTAGAAAAGGAACCTGTCTAAATATATAATACTAGCTTTCTGCCCCGCGTTTTCACCTGCGGAAAAATTTTGTTTTCCCGTGGGAATTGCTATTTTCCCGCGGTAAAAAGTATCCTATGTCCGTGTAAGTGATACCATCTATCATCCTGGCAAATTTTATCCAGATCCGTCCAGCCGTTTAGGCGTGAAAGAGCAACAAACAGACAGACAAGACAGAGTTACTTACGCATTTATAATATTAGTATGGAATGATCTTCCATGCTGGACTGGGAGTGATAGTAAAACATAGAATGTGCCAGCTGCATCTCCTCCAGGGCATGCTGTAAAAACGAGCTAAGGGATATGAGCGTTTTAGTATTGTAATTTAGGCGATGGGCTGACAAGACAACCTGTCACTATAGCAGTATACAGATCCATCTGGAATAACCCTCGATGTGGCGGAACGACCTTTGTGTAGGACGTTTACGCTCTGCCTACCCCATTAGGGATATAGGCGTGATTATATGTATGTATGTATGTATGGATGGATGGTACACACTTTTGTTGTGTGCTTATATGAGCACATATTTGTGTGTTTTTACTATTTATGTAGTTGTGTTTTTTCCCGTGAGTGTAAACCGTTTTAAAAATAATTAGGTAGGTATTTATTTATTATTATAGTCACTTGTCACCTGTGCTTCTCAAAAAATAAGAATAATAGAAAAAGTAATAAGTAGGTATATTTAAATAAAATGATAAGTAATGGAGTTATTGCGGTTGTTAAGCGATGCATATCTACTTAAAGGCTCCTTAAGGCTAAACTTTTACTTTTATCTTTTCAGATTTTGGGAAGGGAAAAATGTACGGAACCCCTAGTTCATCGCCAATATCGCACTTTTTTTGGATAATCATGTTTCTTGCAATTTTTGATATTTAGCAATAACTTTTCTTCTGAATGTGGATTCGCTTCATTTGTGTCCATTTTTTTAAATGCATTATAGTTTTATTCCGCAAAAATACGTAAAAAATCTTGAGCCTCGTGTCAATCTTGTTAATTAGTTAAGATTTTGAAAATGCAAGATGTAGGATTAATTCAAGATTTCTTATCATTTTAAAGAGTAATAGATTGCTAATTACATACTATTACTTTTGTAAGAGTCAGCGTCCTTGCTTTTCCAAGATCACTAGCACATCGTGTTCAATAATAGCGTTAGTAAAACTACGAGTCTTGTATAAATCCTGACGACGCACTTTTGTAGAGCTGTGTTAGTCTTGGACAAGACGGTTTTCAGAGTAGAAAACTTATCGTAAAGCTAAGGTCTTATATCTTGCTACCCTAGGACTGGCACTTGAAAATATCTTCATTTTTAATCTCTAATGCGCTTTCGAGGCTGAGTTTAGAAGATTATTGCTCTTTGCATTTGATAAGCACTAAGCAGTGCAAAACTAAACCAGCATACATTTACCAAAATTATTCTGTGACTTTTTTAAGACTTTTTGCATTATAACCCGCTTTTGTCAAGAGAACTTTGCTAGTTGGGTAAGGACGCACCTGCTACTGTCACGCGAACATTCGAATCAATTGTATCGATATAGTCTTAATCGAGAAGTTTAATCGAGTAAGTGTTGTTCGTGATAGGTGGACGTTAAAACTGTCGCTTCTTTGTTATCTTCGATGGTAATTGAATTATTCAATTTGGTATAAGTTGACAGTTATTGGTATTTGAATTTGGTATTGCGGTCATTAGTAATTTTCAACGTAAAGTTGAATATTTTATTTATTTACTATCTATGATATGTCATGTGTAACTTAAACGTGAGAGTTTTTTTATGGATAGATACAACTTTTATTTATTTTTTTATCTCATAAGTAAGACAAGAAAACGAATGAAAATAAGAAATAAAATTAGTACGCAAAGCTACGCAAAGAGAAATTCAATTGATCTCCAAAAATTTTATCTGAAATTAATCAGAGATACGCGAGCTGTTTGAACAGAAAGAACCAAACAGGTGAACAAAAAGGCACTTAGCGCACGTTCAAAAACCGCTAACGTTCGGAATTCAAACAGAGAACGAATGAAACTCGCTAAACCCATCAATCAAAGAACGGCAATGAAATAATCGAGTTTTAGAACGAGCGATGGTCAAAGAGCGCGATCGAGAACCGCAACAGATTTAAAAATCGAACTCTTTGGAAGAAAAAGTAGAAAATCGGTCATGCGCGAGTTTAGTTTTTACGTAGAGTTCTCCTTCTGTGTTATGCAAAGTATTACAAAAAGTTGCATACATTTTCCTTTTTTCATAGAGTATTCTGATTAGAGACGTGACGTCTTTGCATTAACTAATAGGTAATTGGCGATTATGCAAATACTATGATGGTTAAATAATAAGTAGAGTCTGAGTCATTCGTTTAAGGATCCCTGAAAATATGACTAATATCTGGCACAAAGTTCATGTCGATAACCTACCTATCTACTGGCAACAAAAGGAGGAGACAGCAGACGGGGGAAGGAACTCAAAAAAGGAACGCTTGGAACGGCAGCCGAATGCTCGGATATGAATTCCGATTTTTGATTTTGGAATGTTTTTTAATCATAAACTGCGGATTATTGGCGTCATTGACAGTCGTAGCTGCCAGTATTTCGTGAACTTAGAGTTTTTATTTTATTGGATTCTTGTTTTGCTTGCATGGAAATAAATAATTAGGGAAAAAGTGGGCTATAAAAAGGAATGTCGAACTAAAAGGCATCGATTGAAAGGGAACTAGCAAAGTTTTGTCACGAAACAGTTTTCGATGCACGATAGATTTTTACTGCCAAAGTATTGACTTTATTTCACTACCACATTCCTATATACAGCTACTGAAATAAGAAGTCTTACAATTTGGGTTCTAATAGTTTGGAATAAGGTTGAACCGTTTTAGGAGTGACGGAAAATAATGTTTGTATATTATTTCTTTGGTGTGTTTTAAAAGTTTACGCGCGTAATCGTAGAGTTTTGTTATATTTACGACAGTGATAAAAATGTTTGCGGCGATGTCGTTCGGTTATTGTGAAGCACCTGTCGTTTTTTTTTAATTTTTACTTTTTTATAGCCGATGGTTTTAGATTAGAAAGCCTAATAGAATAAATCAAACACTCACATGGGATTTAGCTTGTATTGTCATAACGGCAGTGTATTTTTTACAATATGATGTATTTTTTACAATATGATTATGACAACTGTATTTGAACATTTTGTTTGACAAATTAGTAGGGTTGCTATTTTTCTAAAGATGAAAACTTCAAAACAGAGAACACAGCAGGTACTACAGAGTGCGTGCTCTACGATATTGAATTAAATTAATACAGCTATCGTAAACATTTTCTAATAATAATGAATAATTATTTTTTGTAGTGTATCACAGGGGTACTTAATGTACCTAATATAATGAATAATAGTTAAAAAAAATTAGAGTCACTTGTCGTCGTGGAAAATTTACAATTCTAATTCTTAAATAAGTAATTCTAATTTCCAGCGATTTATATTTTATTTTGAGGGTTTTGGTCTGTCGTCGGATAGAGTTGTTAAAATTTTATAGGGTTGTCAGAACAAATAAAAAAATATGTACGAAATAATTAATTATGAGTTATTTACGAAAGAATTAAAAGTAAAATCTAGTATGATACTCAACTCAGCAACCTTTTTAAGTACGAAAATAAATAACTAATAAAAACTATTTTTAACGGTACAAAACTTTACGTTATTCAACTTACAATAAGTTTTCTTTAAAAATAAAATGATACCTATCAAGATTACCCTAAGGACACAATACATGTCTATTATTTCGATAAGTATATTAATTAACTAGCATTCCAAAAAAAAAACAACAGACAACCCTATAGATCCCCGTGACTGTTAATAGAGCGAGCTCACGGCGACCCGCACGCGATGAGATACTATCGATAACCAACTTAATAGTGCTGATCGACTGCCAAACATACTTCAAATCTCCAAAGAAACTCACTACAGACACATTTCACGCAACAGCAAATGTAAATTTGTCGATCACTATCGATGACAAACTTAAAATTGCGGATCTGTAATAGCTTTAATAGAGAAATGTCATTTAGTTAAGGTGTAATGTTGTGAGAAATTTGTTTAAGGAACGGCACAGTTAAGTTTGTCATTCACCCTAAGACATTGGATTTTTGAACTGCCTCCTTTTGTGTTTTAATTAGGACGCTAACGTTCTATTTTCAAATTTTTTGCTGTTCTATTTCTAATGAATGGCGTGTAATGTTATTATTTAAATACAGAACAGAACGCAAGCTTTATTGAATTTTGAAATCGATCGAGCGCGAAATTCTAATTTCGAATAATCTTTTTAATCCATGCACAAATTATCGAGCCGCAGGAAACTTTTTTATTCAGCCAGTTAGAACATAATACTCGTCCGTTTTTTTTTCTGTCAATGTATATTAAGCGTTGCCACTGGATAGCCTTATCTTTTCTATCTAACCTCCCCCTAATGAATATTAACCAATATCAAACTGTAAAGTGACTAAGTCAATGTGTCGGTTTGTTTGTGTGTGTGTGTATGAGTCATTCGAGGAATTGATATTAGTTCAATTGAACTGCTTGTCTACTAAGATAGCTATTAATGCAGAAAGCTTAGGTAGGTCTTGAAATCGGATACATTCTGTGATCTGATCAGTAATACAAAATAAACTATACAAAACATGGGTGTTGTTATTCTTTTTTATGATTCTAAACAAAAATATGGAAAGACGTAAAAATTTAAGATAGAATAAATACGATACCAAGTATGCTTTCAAATGTTTCCTTATCATGCATTTCCATAGAGTACTGTAAAATTGTGTGCATTGAACTATCAGAAATGCGATCAAGATAAGAAACAACCTCGTTTTATAAATAGATCATAAGCCTTCCATCCCAAATCAAAATACGTATTTCAGAAAACAAAACTATATAATTTTTTTCATAAAACTTACAAGACATTACTGGCCAGTAACATGCATGCCATCTAGTCAAAGAAGCAAAGATGCCAAAAAATAATCATTTTTTTTTCTAGACACATTACTGGCCAGTAACATTACCAATTACAACTATTCGAAGCAGGAAAGATTCGATCACGCTCGGCCTCCCTATTCTGACCCCCTCGAATCAGGCGCCGTATTCCGTGAGTACGGAACCGACCGAACGAACACCTAAAAACTAACTTATCGCCACCTAAACAAAGACCCGTAAACCGACGCTTGTAAATTTTAAACCGATGCATAAGGCACAAGAGACAGCGGTTTACTTGTAATGTACAATAAATTATTTAATTAGATTCAATGATTTTATGCTCTGCCATGGCGACAATTGTATTTTAAAAAAATACTGCTGAAAATTGTTCAATTTTCATTATTTTTTTGGCATCTGCTTTACAAAAATATCCTTACCATTAAAAAAAAGTAGTAGAATAATTAAATTCTCAATTTAGTCTTCAAAGTATACGTAGTTGTAATGAAAAATAGAATAGAAAGTACAAACATTTGAAAATTTCGTACACACAATAGATGTCGCTAGCTCTCATGCCTTGAGCTTGATTTCGAAGGCGGTGGCCGGTGGTGGGGTTGAAACCGGTGAATTACTGGCGTGTCAATCAATAAACATGATAAGTGCGGGACTTTCGTGCGCCGATATGCAAACAGGATTACACGCCGCACGGAACCACATCGATTCTACTCGATTCCGCCACTAGTATCGATCGGTGCCGCTGGCCGGTTGTAATTAAAAAAGTTTAGGTTTGTTGTGATTCAAAGAAAATGATGTTCGATATTTTTTTTAAACTAAAGATTCTGTGACTGCCAGAATGACTACATTTCATTCTAAATTCAAATTCAAATAAAAATATATGCGTCAGTATGACTAAGTCAGTTGTTTGACAGATATAGAGTGTTCGCTAATGTCTACCCTCTGCTGCTCCTTTCCACGAACTTGTGATTTTCTTTTTTCTTTCGCTATCGCAGCGAACATCAGAGGCTTGCATAACCAAATTAGTTTCGACACGAACACGAAGTGGCCGAATGTCTGCTCGACAATAAGAATCGATAGAAAAACTTCCCCTTTTCAATACTTTTCTTTTTCTGTTACAGGTCGAACAGGGGCGCAACACAATAAGAAACGTCGAATAGACAAAAGAAAGTTACGGCACGCGATCGAGAAAATTTCAAAGGAACAATCGATTCGCCATTTCGACACGGGCAGCCGAGAAGCTTTTTAAAAGAAAAAGTTAAGAAAACTTTGGCCAGTGGCTTGAAAATGTGGTGTTCGAAGTTTGAATTTGGCGGGTGTCGGACGGTTGGGTGATAGGTCAGTATGCGCCGTGACTGCTGACGCGGTGGAAGTCCGGATGCACCCAACGGGCGCGGCAAGTCTGCCCGCCGCACCTGAGGCGGAGGTGCAAGCTATGCACTCGATGGACTGGCTTTTCAAGAAAGAGAGGATATATCTACTAGCACAGTTCTGGCAACAGGTAAACAAAACACTTTACTGAAATACCCAACCCCAAAACTATTACAACCGAAGCAAACAATGAAGCCACCCCAGATGACACTATCACTCACATTATCGTTTTATGACACGATAACCCAGACCCAAATATCGGTAATCGCAGTTGGTCCTTCGCTGGTCCTTCGGGGGCAGCAAACGGCTTATCATCAGCGATTCTACCCGCAATACATGAACAAAATCAATTAACAGTTTCGCATTACAGCTGCTATTAACCCTAGCTGGTGTTAGAGGAGGCACATTAGTGGAACCGATCTTGTTCAATAGAGATAGTGAGGGTTTGCAATGTTAGGACCCAGATCAGGTAATTGGCGTTTGAATAGAAGCTCATGAACACCAGTGTAGGAGTGTGAAAAGATTTTAAGTAATCAGAGCATAGTAAGCATAATCATAATGGCAATTATTATTCCCTATCATACAAAATAGAGTCCCTAAAAATCTATCTATTTACAGATTGGCCTAAACATTTTAAAATTAATAATTCTTTCCGAGCAAACAAGTAGAAAATTCATCCATTAACATTCTTAATTATTATGACAGAATATCTTTCGAACTCACTTTTCGTATCGGATGCAACAATGTGCCTGCACTCGGAGGCTTCAATTAAAGCCATTGTTCAACGATTGTTCCTCATGCAAATATCTGATCGAGCAGAGGTCATACGCAGGTGGAATCACGTGGGGTTTTCTCTCGGAAATTGTGACTTTAGAATCCTATTGGCAGTTTGACAGAATGCCACATGTTTTGCATAGGTCTTTGGCACTGACTGTCGATACATCATTTAAGTTTCTAGTATCTCTGCCTCATTTCTTTTACCTATTTCAATACAAGTGTACTTTTTGATGTTGATTTTAATCGATTTTTCCAACAATTCAAATTCTTCTTATGCTTTTGCTCCGACTGCGATAGTTTTCCTATAGATGTTGACAATTGGCTTATCTGTAAATAACTTCTACCAATCGCTACTCTTTGCCATTTTAACCAATGATTCGCAATTATTACCACCTATTGTTTGATATGCTAATACCACATCAGCGGTATCTAATCGGACCAAATCACATTGTTCTCTTGCGACATGGTCCGCTGTATTTGCTATCTGCTCATTTGCTATTAACATCGGGAGGTCGTAGGAAATTGCGAAATGAATTGTTAAGAAGTTGATAGTTTGATTGGCTGTCAGCTGCCATGAAAAAGGTCGTAAGTTCAGGTAGATTTTTATCTTGATTAAGCCAGTTCATGCATCAATTGGAAGACATCCAGACAATGGACAAGTATCCTTTTTACGATTATTGCTTAAACGTTGACTTTGTAGAGAAGATAGCATTCAATGCAAGCAATATTACTAGAACCGATGGAAAACTTTATGCTTGCTTACGTCAAGTAATAAAAGTCCTCAAGACCTTAACAATATCGATCTAAGTTGCATTCGTGCACGGATTTCTACCTTGAAATTAAAACAAAAACCTAATCGATAAGTGCGATTCGAGGCACGGCATATGTAAATTTGAATGTAAATATGCTTAATCAATGTTAAGAGTTGGAATAGCTCGCCTATACGGGAATACTAAAGGCATATAAAACAATACTATCAGCATTGAAATGTATGGCTGTATCTAGACGACGCATCAGAACTTCTGTTCCTTGTAGGCGAATGAATATTTATTTCGAAATTCGAAAATGGAAGAGTTTAATTTTCATTGTTCGAAGTTTAAAATGGTAGTTGGGATACGAGTACGATAGTGAAATCGCATTTGATCAGAATACAGCTGTATTTTGATCTTAGAAATAAATTTATGTATGCTCCTGATCATAATACCGATTCAATATTGATTTTGAAATCAATAAAAGACGTTTTTTTTCTTTTCTAATAATTCTTTTAACACCAATAACCTATCATCATCAAGATGACCTGTAACAAAATCAGCATCAAATAAGTTAATACTAAAAGAAAGATCAACTTTACGCCACCAATACCCACTCTACATCTCAAAAATGGACTTACACAGATAATCCAATGCGTTCACTTAATGTCTATAATTTTCATACATTTGTCTTGGCGTCTAGATACGCGGCTGTTCCCACAATGTCATGTGTCTTGTACACCCATCCAATCAAGTAAGTCAGATGTTAGTAGTAAAACCAAGAAAGGTATAGTTACAACTTGAGTGAGCTGTTGCACTTGTCGACGGAAACACCTTGTCACTAAAGTTTGTAATCTGTATTAATTCGCGGTACAGTAGCAGTTATCGAACGGTCGAATTCAAAACCGCAACTAAACGAATGGACACGAAGTCCGATAATTTAATAAATAAAAAAACCGTGTATGGGAAAAATTACAGAATCGATTGTGGTTGATGGCCGGCACGATCTGTGGACGAACTGACGAATCATCAGGCTGCTGATGGTTTTTTAATGATATTTTTCACAATCGGCCCGATCATTGATGGTTATTAGGTATAGGCGAGAGCCTCGAGACATGTACAGCCTTCCACTCAACATCCAACATTGCCATTCGATTCTCCTTAAGCTTTTTCAACTCGAAAACTACATTTCGATTCGTTTCGGTTTCTTTGATTAGTCTCGGATCCGGAATTTAAATATCGATGAATTTGTATTTGGTTTAAATTACAATGCTAATGATCTAGCTAGACGATCGATAGATCCCGCCCACGATAGGCGAGGGGAGGGGCACAAATCGAATTAGTGAGGTCCGATGCATCGATTATCCTCAAAACGTATCGACAAAAAACACGATTAGCATCGAAAATCATCGACAGCCGAAAAAAGGTAACAACCGACCGTTAATGGAGCTTTTTGTTCGAAATTCAAAGATTTGAATTCGTAATTTCAACCGCAAGGCGTTCGAATCATTTGTCAGTGACAATTTTTTGGTTGCGATCGATTTTTAAATACAGGTTAAGACTTTTTGCGTTGCGCCTTTGAAAATTCCACGTTTGAGGGGAAGTTGCTGGAAGTTGAGTGTTTTTGCTTGCTAATAAGATAATTGCAATGCAAAAACGGTTGGATAAGTTGGCGTCAGAGAACAAAAGTACAAAAGTTGGACTATTTTTAGCGCGTCTTTGTCCTTGCGTCACTCGTCTGTCCTTCGACCCATTGATACTGGAACTCACTGGGAAAGAACGAGACTTTTTGCTCGATACGAAATATTTCTGGAGCTGTGGGAACCGATGCCATTCCATCTTATAGGGAAATGCGATCTTTTTGCATTTCCGAACCGATACCATCGAATGGATTGGCGCGATTAATTACGAGCCCGACTTTCGAATACTTTTGGTGACGTCGGTCAACCCTAATTAAAGGGAGTTCGAATTTCAAAAAAATGTTCTAGAACTTCTTGCGCTTCTTTGCTAGCTGACTTTTTTATCGATTATACAATAAAAATCAATCGATTAACTCGCAATAAAATCGAAAATAAAACTGTTTATGCGCTAACCTATTCTATTAAATGAATAACCCTTGATGACTACTATCGGCCACATTGATTTTTATAGTGTTTAATTATTTGGATCCACGGGAAGGGCCTTTGAAGTCGTTTTCGCGGTACTTTTATACAATAAAATATCATAAAATTCAATAAATACTGTTTTAAACCGGAGTTCTTTCGAGATGGGTGGTTCTTAGTACTGTTATTAGTTTTGATAGCAACTGGTATTGCTTTTTACTATCGCGTTAATGGCGATGGATGTGGCCACAGACTAAATATTATTACGTAATCTATGGCCATTCATAATTGATCCTTCGCTTTCTTTTAATTAAAGGACTTGAACAGTAAAAGTACGATACAAAAACAGTGATGTTTATTTATATCCGAATGTCGTAATTTTTATAGCGCCTCAAATAATATGGTATTCATTGTTTAAACGGGCTTATAAGATGTTTCTGTGTCTTCAAAACAAAATAAACGCTAAGTCTAATAAACTTACGTACTAGGAAGTAATACTTAACTGTCAATAGTATTCAAATGGCTGTCATACATAATACATTCTGATCTATGACATTACTAATGCCTGTCGAGCAATAGACAGCAATTACCATACATAACAGATTAATCGCAGCAATATCGAATAATAGCTTCGATTAGAATAAAAATAAGATGTTAAAACGAGCAAAAACCAGCCAGTGTCTTTGGGAAAATATCTAACGATGTTCTGTTCAGTAACAAAACATTTTTATTTAGCAAAAACTGGCCACTAATGAAGATTAAAACGAAGAGGACAGCGCGTCAGATTTGAAAGACTATGACGTTCTATATATAAAAATAACAAAAGTTTTTCACGTCATTTGACAAAACCAGCCAGTATTCAAAAGCATAGAATTAAAAAGTATAAGTTCCTTATTTAAATCGTTTGTAATCGTCTAAGACGGGCTATTTCTTCATTTAGCTTATTATTCTACTTAGTTCTACACACGTTCTACCCGGGAGTATTGTAGTGGTGGCGCCCGGGTGAACATTAGCATAATCTTAACCAGTTAGAATTGGTTATTATGACCGGTTTCAACCGGCTAATTTTCAATTCGCTCGTACTTTGCAAGTTCGCTTTGTTTATAAACAAATGGATGGATGGTTAAACAATTCGCTAAAATGCATGGTTAGAAGATAGTAGATAATATAATTAGTACCTACTTGATCATGTTAAGTATTTTTAAAAATGCTTCTTTATTTTCTTTTAGCAATGCACCAAAATTCCAAAACTTAAAAATGTATAGACTAGATTTTCTGATATTTGTCAGATTTAGTTCAAATTACACTAGCTCTATTATTGCCCATAACTACTTTCAATTCTCCGTTTGCCAATAACCAAGACAATCTATCATATCAACCTCCCTAGAAACATTATCTAGCATAATAATAACTATATAGCTTTAGCTAGAAATAGAGTCGACACGCGATATATCGATACATCGTAATGATGATGGATCGCGACGTCTATCGAATTATTTCTTTTTTTTTTCATATCTTTGGCGGGAAAGGTCGCGGCTCTACGTTACCACAGCGTATTATAATATTTCACTGGCCGGATAGACTGACGTTAGAATGTGTTATCTGGGGTATTTAAAAAGTAACAGGCAAAGGGCTTGATTATAATTCCAGGTTTATTGTGATGTGTTCAGTAATAAAATATCAAATAAATTCCAATCATGTTAATTGGGTAATTTTTATAAGAACTCATTAGAGAAAGACTTTTATAGCAATGCAAGTTATTTGCATAAAATATGTTATCGTTTATAGGAATAAGTATAATCATAGATTACTTAGGTATAATATTTACAACAATGACAACCAAATATTAGAAAATCTCAACCCACATTGGGTTAGCTTAGCAATTTCATGAAAAAAAAAACATTTTGCCGTGTTGTGCTACCCGTATTAGCAGCTAAATGTGTGAACGAATGTCACACAGTACGTTCTAATGAAGGCAGTCTATTGAACACAGTAATGATACGTTGCGTGCCCTTGGACCACTTGCCGCCTTTTGTGTTGCTTGTTTTGTTGGATAAACTTTTTGCCCTGTGCTCTTTGGACAGCCACGTGTTTAAAAAAAATTGTAGGGATTTTAGTAAAATCAGAAGATTTTTCAATGTATTGACTGTTTTTGAAGATAATGATTATTTAGAACATGATTTGAATAATCACTTTTGTGAGAAGATTTATTTGAAAAAAAAATAAAACAGTATGGAAACAATAAATAAGGCAGAATGGGTTAAGTCCATAGCCTGAAACAGAAAAAAAAGAAAACAACGTTTCGTAAATTTCAATAATCGAACGTTTCTGTATGCTATGATTCGAACTTTGAATTTCAATTTACACCTGCACGTCCTTATTACGTGTAGCGCAGTCGATTAATTACGAATCGATAGCGATTGCATCTGTACAGTTACAAATGGCCGTTCCGTATCGTGTTTGGATTTACGAGCGCATTATGCTAAACGACAGTAAAGATGTCGCTAAGTTAAAAGGTGAATCGGAACGTCTCGACCGAAATAACTAATCGTAAAGTTTTATGAAAAGTGCTTCGAGTAGTGTTGGCTGGTTTTACATGTAAATTACAGGATGTCGGTGTAAATATGAGGATTTTGGTGACAGCTATAAATCTTTGTTCGCAGCTACTGTAGATTTCCAATAAATCTCTATTGATGTGTAGGCTACCAAGCATTTTGTTTTGATTAGTCCTATAGTGTCTCTAAAAAAAGAAAATCATGTAAAACACTGGCCAGTAGCACGCATTCAGGCTATTTACTTTTTCTTTTCTATTTATTTTTCTTTTCCACATTATGAAGTCGTACGTGTTGCTGGCTGGTTGTTGTTGTTGAGTAGAATCTCGGTAAGCGTGCGAGCAATTTCAGCCGCGATGCGTATCGTACGAACAATGGCCGATTCTACGCGCACTCTCACAGTAACGTCGGCAAAAACCCACACGATCTCAGCTCAACACGCTTTTTACACGACTGCTAAATACCTGAGATTATGTGTTACAGTAATCCGACTTTTTGTTGTGCTTTTATAAGTGTTAATTTGATAGGCGGTGTAATGTTGTTATAATTCTTCCATCTTGAGAGACTGTTGAAAGGTTCGTCTTAATAACATTTGTCGAGGAGTTTTTTCTTTTTTTGACGAAAAGAGACTATTAATTGATTTTTTTCACCAATTAGATATGATAGCACTGCGAGTCAAACGTCTAGGAAAGCTCTAGGACGATAATAATTTTCCACCTGTCTATTTGCTGTTTTTGCAGACCGTATTTCAGCATTTCGCAGTTCGATAGCGATCAGTCAAACAACATGTTGAATGACATTTTAGCTGTACAATCGCTACCAGTCCCCCTTTGCCTCCCTAAACCTCCTTATTTCTAACGCTCAATCCGTATGTCAAGAGAATACGGTTTAATTTTGGGAGGTTATAATTTCACCGGCTGCAAGTGAAGTTTGGTATCTTCAATACAATGACGTTGAGATCGCTCTCTCCCACAACTCCGGAAACTCGTGTTTCTTCGAGTTGAACTTTGATAGTGTTTGGAAATGCGCTTCGTTCGAAATTTGAATATTCAAGTTTACAATAAGCTGTGATTTATTGCTGACTGCGAAGACTAAACATTGTTTGTTCCGAAGCTTAGCATTCCACGACAAAACAATACACTATTTGACAAAACGCTTTAAAAAATAAAACCACAAAGGATTTCATAATTTCCCGCCATTTTTCACCACCCAATTGACAAGCACTGGCAGCCGTTCGAAAATCGAAAGCATTTTCAAATATAGAACGTGCGTTCGAACTCTTTCAAAAGAGTGACTCGAATCGAAAACAGCGATTAGTTTTAAGTGTCGTCGTTCGAACTTTAAAAATATGTCGCTCGTTCAGTTTTAAATTTAAATCCGGGAGAATGCGTTCTATTTCGCTGCCACTTTACGATGTTTGTCATTTAATGATTTTCGTTACCTACGAAACTGGATTGGAAATATAAATTTATTGCGGGATTTATTTAATAAATTTTTCTTACGTTCAATTATCGAATTCTTGGCGGAGGAAGTCGGTTTTGCCGGACTTGGTTTATACCTCGTGGTTATGTTTGGCATTTCCTTTGACATTTTAATACGGTCTCGATTTTGACGTATCTGAGCTCTGGATTTATATCGTGACATTTCCGTAATCGTCCCCGGCGTCTAATAAGACGATAGTGACCCTAAACTTGCGACTCTACCTTACAGCTATACTTATAGTTAATTGGGTTTATTGTCTTGTCTTGTCCGAAATCTACTTAGTTACAGCAATACCTAATTTTTTTTTTTTTTTATTACCTACTGTGTAAAAATTAAGATACATTTCAGAAATATACTTTCTTTCTTATTATTTCAGGAGATTGACATTAAAACATGAACGTGATCTGTCTTTTTAGATCGTTGGCCAATCGAAGGAAAATTTTCCTCTCGATAGCTGTATTTATAGGAAGCCCTACTAACGCTACAATAAAATCGATGATTCACAACCAACCTCAAAATAAGATTCCGTGATTCCGAGAAACAGTATAAATTTCGATCATTTATAACAATCAAGTGGAAAACAATGTCGCCCGTGTTGCAATGGGAGCGACTATAAATAATTGTTTGTCATCTGCCGAGGAATCTATTTCATAATATGCCTTTTAGAAAAACACGATAGTTTCAATGCAACAGCGACTTTTATTTGATTCTTAGCGATACGCTTGGGAGAAGAAAACAAAAAAATGTAGGTTTGTTTTGTTTCATTGACACTCACCTACTTGGCACAAGTTTTGAAAGCAATTATAATGACGCAGTAACTTCCAAAAACTTCTGTAAATAATTTATTTAACATTATTTTTCCTGCTGCATTCTTCGTTTTGGAACGTCAGAACGTCTTATAAAATACTGGCCAGAAACATTTTAAAACTATCCATCCATCAGTTTCACTTCTTTTTAATCAGACTCGATTCCCTTTCGAATAGCTCAGTCGAAATTCAAATAATAAATGACGACAAAAAGAAACGTTCTAAATTTAAAATCGTAGCAATATCCCCCTCGTGGTTCGATGGAGTTCGATTTTCGAATGTTGTGCGTTCTGAAATAGCGCGCGACAGCTGAGAGTCGACATCGGACTGTTTTTTATTACCTCCTCCATGTTTATGAGCACTTTATGAGTTCATATAGATTTTTATTTCTCTAATCTAACGAATGTCACTCCTCTGATCGGATACTCTTTATATTTAGAAGTTTTACGGCATTGCGTACAAGATAGAGGATCGGAGATAAAGAGTTTCCGAACGGATTAAAATATTTCACGTTATAGCCAGTATTAAAATTGAAATAATTGCAAAAGCCACCGACCCGTTTCAGATGCAGCGGAAGATAAAGTATCGATAGGTCTAATTAAATTCAGTTAATAAAATCCCGGGACACGGTATTATGACATAAAATTTACCTGCAATCGGCTTTAATTTTTGTTTAATTAAAATAAACCCCTTTTGATTATATCGTTGAGATGCTTAATCAATAAATAAGCGATATCCTTTACCCAAACGAGGTCACTTATCGAATGAATCTATAATCGAAATTCGAATCTCATTCAATGTCATCAAATCTCGAATTACCGATTGAGGCAGCACTTTAGTGGTCCTCATTCAAATTTTTCGATTGAAAAAATATTAAAGACGGACTATTTGAATTAAGAACGGAAATCAACCGTCGCGGCCATTTGTTCAAAGTGTGAAAGGATCGATTCGAAATTCAAATTTAAAAGGGGTATTTTAATCCGGCTCCTGTATATTGACATGTAGCGCGTTCTTTCAAAGAAGCTTTTGTTTTTTCATGACATTTGCGATTGCGTTCAGAAACCCTATTGCTATGAAAAGTTCGTTGGGAGAATAAACCAAAAATCTTTTGATTATCTTCGCGAGGAAATTTCAAAACTAAAATCAATAAAATATAATTTTATTGTGTTCCGAGCACTTAATGAAGTCAAATTAGGCATTTTCGGCTTCCCATCAGCGGGTCGTAAAAATAGCAGTAAAAAGATTGGTATTGATCACGGTCAAGTAAGCTATTTTATTATGCTTTTATTGTTATTTATAGAGGAATAAAACCGTTTTATTTAATGTCATCGGTTGGACTGCGGTTTATTTTAGGATGAGCATTGTAGATAATTATTGAAGATTATTTAGTGTGGAACCTTCAGGTGGGTCTGTCCATTTATTGAGCTTAAACGGTTTAAGTTATCACTTAATTACAAAATAAATACACATTTTTGGTCATACATTCCTCATATTTTACCGTTTTTGCTTCGAAAGGAAGACGATTACTATACAATCGAAGTTTTATTCGTGCAATAAAATAAAACGGTAATAAACGTCATAAAATGATATTAATGTACGAGTATTCAGTTTTAATTTTATAGTTGAGCCCGCATTGTATGCAAGACTGTAATCCTTTAAATGCGACTAATAATTTTAATTGAAGATAATATCTAGGAGTATAAGATGACGGATCACAAAAACGCACCTGCTAAAGTGCATTGATCGAAAGATATAACTACTTAACGGTATTAATAATCATATTCGTCTTTTTCAGGTAATTTAAACTACATAGAAGCAAATTGATAGTGTGAGTACCCATGTCAACTTACTACATCAATGTCATTCAGTAAAAATGCAGAAAATAATTGCAATGAATAAAGTTTCAGAACGAACCTTCTAATTACAAATCGATTTGTCGAGAACTCTAACTGGCTAGCAAAAAAAGAAACAAACACAAAGGCAGAGAGACATTTTTTTAACTTTAGAACTCTCGGGATGAATTTTGAATTTGGAACAAAACGGGATCGAACAAAATGCCCCCAACTTCGGCGTGTGCTTCCCGCGTGAAAATTAATTATTAATTTGTTTCCATTGCTGATCTGAGCTGTTGTGCAGATGAGACAGTTTTACAATCCGATGCTGCTTTCGTTTCCTTACATAGCTGGTTTATCTCTACGTTTGTAGCAATGGAAGAGAATTCTATGTTACTCTCGCCAAATTTCAGTAGTAAAATGCGTCTCGTCTCAGGGGGAGACGTGTGTTGTATTGTCTATTCTTTTTATTTTTTCAATTTATTTTTTAACGCTCCAATGATCGGAAAGGTAATTTGTATCAATTTCGTTTGTAGCATTCATGCATCTTTGTGTTTTGTCTACATTTTATAGACACTTTTTTATTTTCTTTTTTTTCTTTTGGCCAGTGCGCGTTACAAATTGCAATACGATAGGACACTCGATCATAGAAATAAATTATGAATTTCTTCTTTTTAATTCTTGGCAATGGTGTGTGGTCTTTTGTGCCAACGTTTTGAATAAGTATTCCTTTCCAGCCATGTGTGGCTACTTTGTAAACAAAACATAAAAAAGTTCATAATAATATCTTTAATAACAAATTGCGTTATTTTGAATAAGTAATAATAAAAACAGTCTCACTCAAATTCTAATAAACAGGATGAAGATATCATATGAATTTCTGCTCCAAATCTGCCACACTGTAGAGTATGGGAGAGTATGAGTATGGGTGCGGCAAACATCAAAAGAGGCATCGCCATCGAAGGGAAACCAACACTTTTATTGACGCTGCGTGTCTTCTGCTACAGGGTGTTCCGATTTTTTTATAAATAACTTATTTATATTTACGCATTAAACAAAAAAAAGTCTACACAAGAACACTATTTAAGACCGTGAAAAAAAATTTGGAGTAAAAATATTAACAGACCACTGCAATGGTATTGGTACCCAACTACCTAATCTAACTACATACATAACTTATTAATTACCTAGAAGAATTAATATTAAATGCATTTAATAATCCTAAATATAAGATAAAGAATGCATAGTGTAACAGCAGTTACTAAAAAGCATCAACCTATGAATGAAAGGAACACATTGTAAAATTTATTAGCATCAGAACCCAACTTGTCAATATCCGATATTTCTACCACCCACCCTCGCTGCGTTCCAAATTCAAACAACAAAAAAAATAAACAAATAAAATCGAGTTCCGATGCAGGTTTTAGCACTTCACGTCGGTTTTTGAATATCGAATGTTGATTTAAAACGATATTTTGATGCACATAAATTCAAAGGTTATCTGAAACTTGTTTTTTTTTTTAATAATATCTCAGAGAGCAAAACCCATTGATCAAATATTAAAGAATTCTAGAATTATTACAGTATTTACTTATAAGAAATTTTATGTAGGTGTCTTTATGTGCAGCATTGCAATTTTGACCTTTAAAAAGTCATTTGGAGCCATCATTGTATTTGGAAAATTCACTGAAAAAGGCGCTAAATGTCCAACATGGGCACAAAATTGGAGAAATTATGAAATTAAAAAACGCTTTAATTTGACATTTAGTATCGCATTACGCGAGCACAGCTGGATTTTAAAAATTTCAAACAATTAACTTCAAATTAATTTCCAATTCCACTCCAAACAAAAACTTTTAACGTTAACACTGTCCTTGTCGCTGAAGCTTAGTAGGAGAAAGTGAATTTTGAAAATAGAACGCAGCTGTAGCCATAGCAACAAATCGCCGAAAGAAATCACGAAACAAAAAGAAAACAGGGGCGATCGAAGTTCGAAACCGCACGATTTCCTGACAACATCTTTACCGATGTTTACAAGTTCCTTTCAAAAGAGTTTTCGTTTCTTTCTACCCTCCGAAGGGGAACGGAGAACAGGTAAAGAGGTACTTAAAGGTATTTTTTCGAACACAGATCACGTTCGATGTCGCCTTAAGTGAGCCGTCTTTGTCTCCGACGCCCCCTTAAGCGATTTGCGCGTGCAAAAATTTTATTGGATGTGCTTTATTGATTCTTGAGGAAGAAGTAGTTTGAATTTCGAACGAGATAGGGGAAACGGATTAATCTTTGTTTTGAAAGAGCAAACTCTAGGTACGTTTATTTTTATACTATCATATATTTTTTTTCACTTTTTTCTTTTATTTCTTTTTCTACTGGCCAGTGTCACAGTTTATATTTCGTTTTCAAACCAGCCAGCGCTCTCGCGAATCCATGACAATTCTTCTGTCAATCTGTGGCAAGTCGGCCAACGAGTTCAATTGACTAACGATTGATTATTCAATCAAAACAGATTGATCGGTATTATCTGATAATAGGCGAACAATTGGAGCACTGGAGCTACAAGGAGATCACGGCCTGAGTGCATGGATAGACTATATAGTGCTGTGCTGTCGTTTTTAGACTAAAAAACCTTTGAAGAAAATTGTATTCTATTTGGATGACATAATCATTCTTACTGCCACGCATGTGATGATGACATTCAAAGCTGTTCTCAGTTATAGAGCACTAGCTTTTGATCCCACGGTTGCACCTATTGCTAAATGAGTTTGAATATGATATTTTCCTGTGGTAAAAATTATCATAATATCCATCAAGGATAAGTTTGTTCTCAAGGAAATCTATGGACCCAAACATGTTCCAAAAATTATTCCCTAGAAACAGTCAAATTTTACTTCTTAATTATATTGAGTATTCAGTGTAGCTGAAAGATGTTGTTTTAAAAACTCAGCTGTCGAATCAACTCCAATTTTTAACTACGCTATAAACTTTTAAAGCTTCGTTTTTGATAAAGTACTTCGTTTCGTCGATTTATTTGGACGCTTATATCGATTCCCAGAGATAATATCGTTTAATTACGAGCTTAGAATCTTATAGTCGTAAACCCATATCAACTCCTATTCGAATCCACCTAAAATCGATAGTCTCACAAAATAGAGTCACCTACCAATATGGGGTCACAAAATTTTACGACCCATAAAAATGTGACTTATTCGGACCCAAAGCCCAACTTAGCACGTATCGAACCAAAATTTAAACATTAAAATTCGATATTACGACCGATAGTTCTAATTTTATGATCGTATCTAACTAAACGCTTAAAAAATTGATGAAAACACGGCTATAAAAATTTACGGAGACGCTCGGCGACAACGAAACGCACTGCGACGGAATTAAAAATTAAACGCAACATAAACAAGGGTGTATAAAAAACCCTCAGCAGGCACAAATCAAACCGGTTTCGAATTTTAAAAAGAGAAAAGCGTTCTGTATTTGAAATTCCTGCCAAGGACACGCGGTCTTGAGAGACAATGTGCGCGATGCGCAGCCTTTTAATTGTCAAAATTGCGATTCAGTCGCTTTGAAGTAGCCGCCGTCACCGTCCGCCCGACGACAAGTTTGAATTCCGAAGACGGAATTCGATTTTCAATCGTATCGAACGCCGTTTTTACTTTTTAACTTTTTAATTCTTACCGGCCAGTTCGTTATAAATTGTCCGGTGGTGGACGGTAATTTCGATGTATGCATGTTGTTATAGCATAGCGTGCGCGCAACCGCCCGGCCCTGACCCCGCCGCGCGTGCGCAGAGGAAGTGGGGCTGCTTGATCGATCGCCGTCTCGATCTCGATATTCTCGATCCAAGAATCACATCCACCGTTCGACTTTTAAAACGTAACGTGCACTTTTCCTCTTAAGTGTTGAAAGTAATTTAATTTGAAACGAGAAAAAGTAAAAACCTGTTTTAATTTGTTCAAGCTCTCATAATTGGTACTACGAAGCGTAGTACGTTTAGCGTAAAAGGGTGGACTTGCAGGAATCTGGCAACAAAAACCGCGCGGCCGCCGGCCTCGAAATGACGTCAAAAGTTTTTAATCTTGCAAACTTTGTTGCAATTGCGAGTTATAAATCGCATAAATCCTGTACGATTATAGGTGGTGGTATCAAAAATAAATCGTTTCTTGGGAGCTAAAGAGTTGAAAATTAAATGTCAATCAAGTCGGACATCGGCGATATTAAAGGTTGGGCTTAAAACATCCGCAATCAGACACACTGGCTGGTTTTTGTTCGAATACCGATTACTCTACGTGACGTTCCCACACTGGCCCCGCCGAGCAGAAGCCGATCGCTCGCATTCGCATAGGCCCGCAGCGGAATTAAGACGAATTCCTTTTTCGAATTAGCGAATCACCTGTCTAATTACGCGCGCGCCCGATTTTGAATCTGGAATCCAATTTCGAATGCCATTTATTTTTAAAAAGATCGAATCTACCGAATTTAAAAATAAAAAGATCTTAAACCAATTTCACGGTTCGGAACGGGAGGTGGTAAGTGAGAAAAGAAGAAAATCGGGGCAAAAACAAATATTAGCATAACAAAAGTGTCGAAGTGAAGAGCATTTGTGGCGGATTGTCGATCTGACAAATTTACAACCGATCGGTGAGCAAAGTATACAAAAGTGCCCTTTTGGAATGCAAATTTGGAGGGTAGGTTTCTGGCGGGTTTTTTCGCGACTTCCGCCTATTTTCCCGCTCGATGCGTTTCCGGCAGGGGTGCCAACCTCCGGAGTCGGAAATCGGATGGAGAGATACGTCTATAGGAATCCGGGCCCTCGCCCCATTGAGTCCCGGCAAAGTGATCATATTTTCTATTTTTCATATTTTTATTGGTTCCATACAATGCCATTGTCGGGGTTTTTGACGTTTGAAATATTTTTGGTATTTTGGGTGAGGAAATAAAATCTTATGTTTTCCTTTATTGCTTGAAATGGTAAGAATATTCACTTGAGTTTAGGAGGCTATTTTATACACTTCATTCGTTCCAATATTATATTTCTAAATCGCTTTCCGGAAATACTCATTATTTCAGATACAATCAATTTCTATGCTGGATTAGTAATCGTCGTTTGTGGAGAGTAGGTTTTTAGGTATTTGCTCTACATAAAATTAAACCTAGAACCCTCCTAACTACCAACTAAGCTATACGCACAATACACCTATCTTAACTTAAATAACTATAAATAACAAGTAGTTACCCCAATCATTAAACACCTAACTTACAACCGGGCCAATTAGAGCTGCACAAACATTGGTCGAACCAGGATTCGAACCCGGGACCGCGACCACAAATTGACGGGTCGTCGATGGCTAAACTGTAGGGTTGCAGGGGTAACCGATACCTTTTAACGGTGATTTGAACTCTTACGACTATTTTATCTGCTACTTATTAGGTATTTATAGCGTGTTTCAGTAAAATTTTTGAATCTGTAAAATTGGTTAAATTCAGTTACGACATAATTATCGTGATGTGAATTTGCAAACATATCTCGTGCACATTATTGTGTGTGAGTAATTTATTATTTACATTTGTCTAGTTTTAGTTATTTATTCAGCTAAGAAAACATTTGTTTTTAATTTAAATATAATTATTTAAAAGATGTTATCAATGCATCGATGGCAAATGCCCAACAAAAACGGTGTATCTGCAATTTCGCTCCAAAATGACATTAACGTCTTTAATTCCCAGACACTATGAAGCAATGAAGCTCGGGTACTAAAAGCAGATAGACACAACAAAATGACCTAACAATAAACTTTATACTATCAATAGTTTACATCTGTACGGTACGTATACGCTTTTAATGAAAGTGGCGAAAAAAGGAACTATTCTGACAAATTACATACTTCTAACGCCACTTTTGACAGTTCTCCTTCATCTTCTTCTTGTCTTGCAGGTTTCAAGTCAATCGACCCGATTAACCCTGGTGTCAGATCAGAGTGTTTAAACCGCCTACTAGCAGAGCTAACAGAGGCCGCTGGAGTGGTTTGTGTAACGACCACTATTAAAGACAGCGTTTTTTTTTTTCTTCCTGACAATCAGGTGATTCAGCCTGCATTGTCCTAACCAAACTGGGAAAAATCTCACAATGATAAATTTACAAATATCGACTTCACTGTTCCCCCCTTGGGAATCGAACCCAGAACCTCCGGATCGGGACCCCATGGCCACGGAGTCAGTTACAGTTCTCTTAGCCTTTAACGCCCCTGCCTACATTCATTGAAAGCATGGACGAACTATCATCAATAGCTCCAGATGCGGTGTGTAACTGTCGCCGCGAGTCCCGGGTTTGATTCCCGGCACCTGCTGTTGTCGGACGCTTCGATTACGCCCATTAGCGAGATATACGATATTGAGTGAACACTATTTGTGGATTGGAAAAGCTGGTGGAACTTTTTATGATTTATTTTAAAATCATTGACGGAAAATAGAGCAAAGAAAATTGATAAACATAAAAGCTTTGAAATGATTTTATTTAATTAAAACATCTTTGTCGTCGACAATTTTATTAGACCTGAATTTTGCCAAAATACCACAAAGTTTGTGTTTTTTAATGTATTTTAAATTATTTGTGAGCAATAAAGTGTTTTTACTTACAACATAGTTTAAAACTGCATTTCCTATAAAGTACAACTAAATTACTTAAAATATTTAATTAAAGACATCATTATCCTCCAAAACATGGGCCCAATATTTATTCCCAGTAATTCAGGTACAAAGCCAGCGTATTCAAATTATGTTCCCTTGGACCCGGGGGCTAGAGATCGAAGGGCGGATGTCCGGTCAACTCCCTTCGGACATAGTGACGTCATAAGGTATACGAAATATCCGAACGTTAAAGATGCAACTGCGTTGAACGTAGAGTCGAGTAAGTATCTGTTGTGGTTCATTTTCAGATTTTGCAGACCGTTTACAGATTTATTTACTATTATGTCTATTAGTAGTATTACTATTTGTCTTAAAAATACTTCTTTCTAAGGTTATCGACCATAAAAATAGCATACACAGTTCATGAAAACCATTACATTTTTTACAATGCGATGACAAAATAAATTCTAAAAAATTAAAAAAAGTTTCATTATAAACCCCAAAACTAAAATACATTTTAGCAAAATAAAACGAACTCTACTTGAGACTTAAAAATAGCAATCGAATACTTTTTTTTTTAATATACGTAATATCCGTACATTTCCCAACACTATCTTCCACTATGAAGTATTTATTGACTTGCGGCTGACCAAAAGTATTTTATTGTGGAAATACACCCTTTTGCCTTCCAACCTATATCTACTTTATCAATCTCAATCTTATCTATCGGCGATAAGGTTGAAGGTTGCTTGTCAAAGGTTGTTATACTAAAGGTGTAATATTTGTATTAATTGTAGTTTGAATTTTCGTTTGTTAGTGAAATGAAGTAATTTGTTGTATTAGGTTTAAATTGTATTTTATATTCTTTAGTATGCATAGTTTATAATTATTAGCACATTATTTATATGTATTTATTGATTATTTTTTCAGATATTGTTAGTTTAGAAAAAGGCAGCATTTTGTAAAATCATAGTTATAGAGTTATCAAGATTTTAAGTACTTTACCTAAGTATGTTATCATTTAGATTTTATAAGAAAGCACAAAGCGCCATCTATATTCTAAAAATTGTTAAGAAATTGGTTTTTGGACAGCATAAACCACACCTTCAGGCCATGGGGTTTAATTCTCATAAAGTTGAAATCCTTAACTACTCAAATGAACAATCTCTCATAAGAGTCCATTAGCAACAACGCTAAGAAAACCCATAGTTAAGAAACCCATGGTTAAAACAGAGGGCAAGATCCCCATGACCCGTCATAGTCAATGAAGTGGGGTGAAGAAGACCCGGTCAAGAGGTGTTAGTATAATCCGGGCATTACACCCGGGTCAGTTCGACCGGGTCAATTTGAACTACGGGTTAAAATGTGGATTAACTCATCTATGGCGTTGAAATCTCTTTTAAAGATACTTAGGATTAAGACTTAATCGGCTCTTTGCTAATTTTGAAAATAGAAATAAATAGATATTCGTCATAACAATAAAAATAATCTCGAATTTCAAAATATATTATACCTATATTTCTAAGCATAAGATTTCCTTGCGCTGGACTTAAAGCGATAAAAAAAAAAACTGTTTTAGAAACATGCTCTAGAAACTATAATACTTCAGGTAGGCGAGAGTTTCAGTGTATTGTATTGCAATTTAGGTGATATAGTCTGACTACCTGTCACTACAGCGATACACATTTCTTTCACAGACGTTGCGGAATCTTTTATTTAGCTTTTGTTGCTCTGCTTATCCTGTAAGTGATGAAGACACAATTTTACTTTATTAAATACCCGGTTAATCAAATTACTTCCATGCTGGACTGGGAGTGATACTTCCATGCTGGACTGGGAGTGATAGAAAAACATAGAATGTGCCAGCTGCATCTCCTCCCGGGCATGCTGTAAAAATCAGCTAAGGGATATGAATGAGGGTTTTAGTATTGTAATTTAGGCGATGGGCTGACAACCTGTCACTATAGCAATATACAGATCAATCTGGAATAACCCTCAAAACTTGTCAGACGTGGCGGAACTACCTTTTTTTTTTAGGTCGTTTACGCTCTGCCTACCCCATTAGGGATAAAGGCGTGATTATATGTATGTATGTATGTTAATCAAAGTGGCATTTGACCAGCATAATCCGGGTATTACATCCGGTCATCCGGGTGTTCGATTAGGGTCGGGTTAAGTAAACTATCGGTTAAAGTTGAACTTATAGTTTGAGGTGTAGTAATCTCTTAACTAACAGGGGGTAAGCGATGTTTTAGAAAATGTTAATCGTTAAATTTTGGATTACGTCCTTTTGCTTCGATTCTTTGACTTTGTGTCATCAGTTTTTTTTTTTATTAGCTTAAAAATAGAATACTGTAGAAAAAAAAACGTAACTAGGTATAGATTTTTTTTTATCTCTAGGCCAAAGCCCAGGCTTAAAGATTTGGCAAAAAAACTAAAAGCTTAAAGTTCAAAAAGCTGAACTGAACCAGAGAGAAGCTGAAAGCATAAGTCGTTTATTTGCTTAATAAAACTAAACCCAACTACTCTTAATGACACTTGTTAAAAAGTCGAGCGAGCTACTGTTTATAATACCGACTTAAGCCCACCTGTTCCGATATTAAAACGATCCTAATAAATTCAAAGGTCTTCGACCATAATTCAAAAAAAGAACACTCGACATAATCCGTGCGACGAATTCTATTGATCTCTTTCGATCGAGATCCATACGCCACGAGACAAAACGACGTAACTCCAATAACACATTTTTACAGATTTATCTTTAGCTATTATGTTGATAGAGTATATTTTCGTGTGTCAGTTTATAAACACGTGCAATCTGTTTAAAGGTTAGCGGATATAGCTTATTAATGCCGTCTGAATCGGACTATTGCCAATAAAGATTATTGAGTCGGTACTATAGCTATGCCAATACGTTCCACAGTGACTAAATTGCCTTGGCTTATTGAAAAAGATATTATCGTTATGTTGCTTACACATTTGTAATTAATATTTTATAGAAGACATTTTACGCTTAGTACCTACAGTTAATTCATTTATAGTATTTTAAAGTGGACGTCAGTTTTTAATAAGATAATATAAAAGCATCTTTTTATTTTTCTAATGATATTCAGTTCTTTGAAATTAAATATAGGTATATCATAAAATGCATCCTTTACTAATAAAAACTAATAAAATATCGTTGTCAAGTTCCTGTCTTTAATGTAACTACTATGAAAAACGTGGTGACGAAACTGAACGTAAATAAAATAACTCTTTTAATATAAATAAAGCTGGTAATCCCTCCCCTAATAACTAAATTACCGTCAGAACTTCCAGAATTATCCTTTAAATCATAACATAAATAAATCAACGAGAAAAAATCAAAACAAAACGAGGATTGAGGGCCACGTGTATCATATTTATGTTTTCAAAAAGTTATTTCTAGATACGAAATAACACGTAACTCGCTTAAACCAAATATTCCAACGAAATTAAGATAACATAATAAAATACCCGGGACGACTTGAAAATCGCTGTTTTGGAGTTATGACTTTTTACCTTTGAAGCGGCTATGGTGTTGTGTACAAGATGTTCTGAAGTTAGAGTAATGCTGTTAACGACTTATTGTTTTATAGCTCAGACGTAACTTTACTTCTTACTTCAACACCCTGTATAGTTCATAAACCGTCTCACTCTATGTAAAAACAACCTATTAGAAAAGCAATAAGCATTTCTCAGTAATCCATCATTATCTTCGATGTAAACAAAGAAAACCTACAACAAATAACATTCAACCAAACAGAGAAAAAGTACCAAGAATGCATAAACACGAGGATTAATCAAAGTATTAATTTTGTATTTATTCTTACGCATTTCACAACACGTATTGCTGGCTGATAAGAAAAGAAATGCGCAGACATTCGACAAAGAAGTCTTCATCTCTGCGCCGTAGAGAAGGACGCACATATATGGGAAGCGTGTGATAGAGCAGGACAACACGCTAGCCGATATCACGTCAATACATTCCTTGCACCGGTCGCACACAAGTGTAGAACCTTCTTGGTGGAAATAAAGACGAGTTTCGTTTGGAGCGGCTAATGGAAAACCGATACCGCATCAATATGTTTTACGACGGGCGTCTTTGAGACATTTTCGATCTTGGGTACTATATTTAAGGTTGAGAATGTTGCTTTGGGTGTTTTTAAGAAGGCGTTTTCGATATCTTGAAAGATAGTTCGAGGGCGTATGGAGCCGATCGAAGACCGATAAAGGTATCGGAAAAACACCTCTATTCGATACTAGGAGAGCTCAAGGCGTTCCCTGTAAGGACACGCCCAGTTCTTATATATGGAAAAATGAGGAGTGATTTTCCTTCGACGTAAATGGTTGATAAGAAATTATTATTGGTTAGATTTTTGTGTCTCTCTCTAGCCTTAGGGTTAAGATTCGTGTCTCTTGAAGTACTTGGATGATATTGGAAATGTTATTCATATTAAGAAATGTTTGAGACGTTATTTTGGAACTTTACATTATGTGAGAGCAAGTTATTTTAATTTATAACTTGTTCTTCTATCACCCAATGCTTTTACTTGCTATATACTTACCTACAGTTTAAACAAACTTAATCGATAGTACAAACAAGCATAACATCACGCCTTTACATCTTACGGGGTAGGCAGAGAATAACAAAGTTTTTGCCGCATCGAATATAGAAGCTGTTGGTACATAGAGAAGCTGTTGGTACATTCTATGTTAGTTATCGCTTCAGTCCGCTAAGATGGGTATATCAAAGTAGTAGCAGGTCTTGTTGAGGGGCACGAGCCTACCCTTAATTTAGGGCAATCTGGCCTTAGTCAACCACGTGGGCCCAGTACGGATTGGTCGATTTCACACACTCTTCGTAGGTGTGTGCAAGTTTCCTCACGATGTTTTCCTTCACCGTAAAAGCACCGAATAAAGGTACATATATAGCACATTGTTTGCGATACATTGTACGTGGAGGGATTCGAACCACGACCTCCCTGCACAGGAGACAGCGCTCACCTCACTATAATCTTATTTGATCAAAGAATGATGTTCTTACTAATTTTCGATTTCCTTGTTATTACAGGTACGTTAAAAAGCTGAAGATGCTGTGTCTCTTTGAGGTAAAAACATATTTTGTTTTTATTTTAAGATTTCTTTCAACGAACGTGGTTCTGGGTTCGATTCCCGCTCCAATTCTTGTTTCTCTACATTTTCTTCACAAACTATACTTAGTAGTTTATAACAATAGTTGTTAGGTAGTACTATTTCAAATAAATTATTGGTTTTATAAAAATGTAGTTAGGTTCTTTAGGCCTTACAAATAAACCCTAAAAGTAAATGTCAGTCAGCATTTCAGACCTCATTCGTTAATTCGTATTGAATTACACAATTCCTAGCGAGTTCCAAACAATACATTCAATACATAATCCAATACCAATACAAAACAATTCTAGTTGGACTCAACAATACAGTACAGCTTAAAACAAAAGACCAATAGCAAATGAAGTGAAAAAGCTCGATTAACGATTTTCAAAAAGGAACGTTCATTATGCGTTCGAATTTTAAAACAATACCGCCATTCAGCCATTGGCCCGTTTGAATATGGAATGTGACTGACAGCGACGTTTTAACAGTTTATTTCGGGTGCGTTCGGATTTCGAATTTCGCAATCAAACCTACGTCAAGGATCGTCAGGTTATTTTTTAAACGACACGGATCGTGGGAATGCGCGGCAAAGAGCATCATTTTATCCTGCCAGTATCGTTACAAGTGTCTGTCATTGTGACGTTTTATAAGGTAAAAAAAATCGATATGAAAGGCGGTCGCATTCGATTCTCTCATTTGTCGAGTCGCCTACGATCGGATAGGCCGGCACAAAGAGCAATTTAAGCTTGTACAGTGATTGATTCGACCGATACATCACTAAAGGCGTTTTTCTATGAAAAATTGCTATAATCGACTTAAAAACTCATTAGGGCGAAGACAAAGAAATCGTCCGACCGCCATTCGTCTAATTTGAGTTTCTCGATCGAAACGAATTTCGGTTGTGAGTTGTGATTACTGAGTTTTTTGTTAATAAATGGAATCGAGGAATTTTGATTCCGGCATCCTTGAGGCTGATGAGCTTGGGATTAAACGAATCGACATTTATTTATTTCTTTTTTTTAATCCAAACTTCCTAGTGTCATTAGTACTAAATAATACCTACTAAGCGACAGGCCACAACCACAATCTTCGAACCAAATTTTCCCTCGTACCGATGAATCTAAGTTGTTACTCTTCGAGAATCGAACTACCAAAAGCTCTAACTACTGGTCCACAGAGGCAATGTGCCTATAGCAATATTATTCAAACAAAGCGAGAAACACGCGTCCCGTCAATCTTACCACCATCAGTACATTCATTCGAGTTGACAGCAGGAAGCAGGGACGCCATCGTAAACAAAAATTAATAAATGATTTCGAAAAAAGCATTCCGAATTTGAATACGGCCCAACGATTAAAGGTGCATGCATCCTTTGGAGGGTATTTGAAAAAAGGCGATCATATTAATGGCGGCTTCGACACTCAAGTTATTCGGGATTTTGCGTTATTCGTACACCTCATGCATGGTAGAGTCATCAAATTATATCGACTCTACATATTACGACGAACAAAATGATTCATTTCAAAAGTTTAAAAATAGAACACCAGTAAAAGTCTGTCACCGTCAAATTCAAATTGAAGAGACGAGATAATTTTTGAATATGGATCGAGGTGTATTTGAATAAGTGTTACATTAATATTCTTCTGATAATTTCGAATTCGGAACGCCCACGTCCCATTGTCTGACAAGTTATTGGCTCATTAGGCGACATTGTCGCTTTGTCTCGCCCCGATTTGAATTTTTGATTTTCGAATCGAATACTATTGATTTGAATTGTTCGAACATCGAGTGTCATCGATACGCTTTAGTTTCAATTTTATTTTATTAGTGGCTAGTATTTCAATGTATCAGTGTTTTATGAAAAATTTAATTTATTATACGTATGCAATCAATCCACTCTCGCTAGCATTTAAATAAAGAAATATCAATTTAACGCCACAAAAATATCACGGAACACGATCTCGAACCGGCAAATTGACAGTTACAGCTTCCGAGCGGGTTATCTCGAATCGAAACGCGATTCAACAGAGTACAAAGGAGCGAAATGATATATTTGAACAATAAGAAAGCTTCGCCCACGTGTAAGGCACATCTGGACTCACAAATTACGTATGTAAATGTTACTTGTAATCCTAAGGACCTCCCCGTCGCGTCACCTCGTCTCGAGCATAATCGATCGATTATAAATGCGCGCGATGATTCTTGATTGTCAAGCGATCGTGTTTTGTTTCCGATTTGCATCGCGCTTTTACTTTCAAATCAGAAGAGGCTGTATGAGTCGCGTTCCTTTTACTTTTTTTATAGTTTTTATTTGTGTTTCGTAATATTAATAATATAAACTGAATATTGTTATAGGCATCTTAATATTTCTGAATTTACGTATCTTTCGTCAGTAGCACATCTTGGCTCCCTTCAATAATATCAAAAAGGAGCGTTCAAAACTCACGACGTCCCAGTAATCATGTTTTATGAGTTTTCCCGCCAAAACGGCACAATATGGCGCCCCCAGTTGACACGTATCAACGTAAAAAGTTAAATTGTACCGAATATTGCTGAGAGTATTATTGGCATTCGTGTTTTGAAATAAATGTCACCTTTATTGACAATTTCGATGGCAATTTTCATATATTTTTGTGGGATGCTTTTATTGTGATGAATTCTAATAAGAATGAGTGGGTATTAGAATTAAATATTGTGATTGGACAAAAACCACGAGCAATTTCATTTATATTACACTGAGTGAATGATATCACACTCTATATCCCAAAGACAATTTCATCTCAATAAATAACAATTTTATCTTTACAAAATGGCTTATAGTGAAATTGTGACAAGATATCTTTGACTAGCTACAATGTAACATAAATGTGAACCTATATCGTTCTTAGTACCTACACCGGCTGAATAGAACGGCCTATTATAAGTCATTATCATAAATTTCCGTTCAATATAAATAACATCGTTGTTCCACAAAATTTTATCAATAGAAACGTTGCGATATTTCGTTTGAAATTAGAATCAGTACCGTTTCCGCTTCCGTTCGATATTCCAGCGCGTTTGAATTAAGAACGCGCTCCAAATTGGCGATAACAACCAATAGGATTCTGAATACAACATTTCCAATATTTGATTCAAATTTCGAACAAATCTTCCGAAAGATAACATAATATCGATTCAATAATCGAAGTTCGAAAAGAGAATTCGAACTTTTTAAAAATTAAAACATTAATTCGTTCGAAAACACCTGAGTGCGGTACTAAATAATATTTTTTGCGTTCGGAAATAAGATAGCAGGGCAGAAGCAATAACCATTAAGGGGCCAATGGGGGCCAAGTTTTCAATAACGCGTCTTATATTCAAATTAAGGTACCAAGGCGGCGAATTCTTGGCGATATATCATAAGGGGCTAATCAGATTTTTCCTTGTACATTTCGTAAATGTTTCGGGGATTAGATGGAGGAATGGATAATTTTATAGTTACTTACCAGATTTCGTTTTAATGGGCGGGTGGAAATTGATATTCGGATAAAAATCTTTCTGGCTAGTATATCTTACAAATGTCCAATGGCCAAATTCTAGTCGTCTAGAATATTGGGTATTAAGTATATATAATTATATTGCTTATATAGATAAGGGTAATTTAGACACAGAATGCTATAAGTGACCGTTTCTAATCGAACTTTACTGTTGCATCTTCAATTCCTTTATCGCAAAAAAGTATCAAGTCGTAATTTTTACGAGCAATTTTGTATTTTATCAACTCCCTCAAAGCGTTACCTTCCACATTTAAATTTCGAAGCCGTAATTTAATTCCCTCACATGATTGAACCCACATTGAGAAGAAAACGTTCAAAAAAAGAACGCAAAGCGGTTTTCCACACTTTTTCACACGACGCGGCGACGACGTGAGCTGGTTTTACATCCACCGTTGTTTTTTTGTAAATATTCAAAATTAGAATGGAACTAAAAGCGCAATCGACATTAAAACTGTCTTTTTAATCGGAATTAGAACCCCAAAACGTCTCAATCCACGCATTTAGATTGCTTTCCCGAACAAACCTCATTACTTCCCGAATATAACCTCCAAGGAGGTCGTAAATAACCGAACGGCGCGCATATTTCAAAACAACGAAAAAAATAACACATAAAAATCGTTGAGGGCGCCTCTAATGTCTAATGGGGGGTGCGTTCGCGTTGTCGATGCATTGATGAGGCAATATTTTGTAGAGTTATTTTTGGGTAATTAGCTTTTGGATTTATCATATTCTTTGTACCAAGTAAAGTGCTAGAGTTTGAAATGAGTCTATAAATGTGATTTTTTGTAGATTTGTTGTTCATTTAAGCACTTCACAGGTAGAAAAATGAATTTTAGTGAAAAAAAAAATAACAGTACCTACCTAAAGCTAGTACTAAACTCTTAAACTATCGTGCTTCGCCTGCCAACGAGCCCGCACCCTTCATACATTTTTGCATCACTCCAGTATGCAAATGTAAGATAGCGAGTCACCGTAGGAGCAATTTAAATTATTTTTTATGGCGCTCTCGAGTATTGAGTTCGAGTACGGAATTGCCCCCCAAGATATATCGTTCCTTCGTAAATTTTGAATGAAGCCAAATTTGAAATTTTAAAAGATTGTCTTGTCTGTGATCGCATTTGAAATTGCTTTGGGAGAGCATCGACTACTTTGGTTTTGAGATGTTTTTTTTCTGTGCTACCAACCTAGACGAAAAAAACATCGACTTTTGTTATAATAATTATTATTTTAGCTAATAAAAGTCAAGATCAATAAAAATGCTCATAAACATTGACCACATTAAAAAAAACAATGGCATCTTTCTCACACGTACCGTTGATTCCCAAACAATTTCAAAAAACGAACTGTATTTTAAACATATCTTTAATTAATTATCACTTAAAATCAACAATTATTAAAGACTCTGGCCACTAAGACATACAGTTCCTTTTTCAACCGAATTTATTATGTGAAAAAAATAAATTTTCGGCCATTGAATAAGCAATGATCATTGTTGAGATTAATGAAATTTGAATTTGGAATTGCTTATCCGAAACAATGGAGTAAACAATAATTCAAATTAATGCGTTCGAATTATCTTTAGGGTACCGTTGGCCGTAAGTGTGTTAATTTGGTCAAACATTTTTATTATGTGAACGTAGTAAATTAAAATTAAGAGTAGAATAATATCCAATTAAATTGTTTAATAGCTTAACAGCACTCTAGCTCTAGCTAGGCCAAAGAACTAATAACCATAAGTTTTACCTGTTAGTAGTTTTTCATGATCTGGAGCCGTATTTTTGAACCGCTCGAATCGAATGCGCATGCGAAAGAGCAAATTTCGCATGCCATTTTGTATGAAAACCGCATGCGAAGTTCTTTGCCCTTTCGTATGCGCATTAGCTTCCGAACGGTTCTAAAATACGGCTCCATGTCAGTCACTCATTTGCTCTTATCTATATTTACTTCAAAGCATACTGGAGAAAAACTCAGGATCGTATTTATAAAGAGACTCAAGATTGAGAGCAATATTGAGTGCGGATTTGACAGGTAATTTTGTACTGGAATGACATTTCTGATACGAACTCAAACTCGCTGTCACTCTTGAGAGCTGATTATAAATATGGGCCTAAATGACAGAAGTCGCTATACTGTACATAATACAGAATATTTCATATTGCATTAAGTACTAGAGTACCTACCAAGTTTATATACTCTTATTAAAACTATTAATACTGAAATGTAGAGAACACATAATTGTACAATTCGGACATGCACTTTACCAAATACGTATTCGAATTTCGAAACCATTGGATTTTCGTACAGTTCACTCCAGATTTCAAGTTTACATTTACTTCATAACTTTCACATTCAATTCTGAGCTTTACATCCGCGAGATAGAGCTTCGATTTGCTTGTAGGTGAAAATAATCATATGTGAAAAATTTTCGGCTATCCGTCACGGTACACTTAGTTCAGTATTTAATTAGTTTAAATAAAAATTATGAATTTTTTGGTCATTATCAGATCTAGCGGTCGGACTGGGCTTAGTTTTAATTATTTATGCTTGATATTTTATCTACCGTAACGATTATAATTTTGGATGGATACATACAACAAGTGTAAGTTTGTGTGTGTGTGTATGTATGTGACGCTCCGTTTGGCGGGCATTAACACTTCGTCGTTATTGAACCATGTGAAAAATACTTTTTTTCATTACACATTATTTATTCAAATAATCAAAATTCATGTTTGGTCATGTTGGTAATAAAGCAGTTTAACGGTGACCGTCTTCTATTAAGAGTCACATAGAAAAAATTAATTACGTCATTTAACAATAAAAAAAATCGTCGTAAAGTGGATCACAAACAGCTATATTATTAACAATGGTCAATAAATTAATACTAAAATAGTGGAGTAAGTCATCAATTAACGACATCCTGTGGGCGAGGTGCGAACTAATTCATTAATGTGTTTTATATCGCGGATATCGCTAACTATACGCTTCCTGCGGTCTATTCTATGCTCGCCTGGTACGAGTCAACAAATAATCTTTAAAAACAAAGTCTGAAAAAGTTATTAGAAAAAGAAAATATAAACTTGTAAAAATGCAGTCACGTAAGCAAGACTCGAACCCGCGACCTACGATAATCCAAATCCATGCAGATAAGTTTGCATTTTTCGCCGAGTTTCATATTGTGTAAATGAAGTGCAAAATAAAATAAGCGAAAATAATTATTAGCCTCCATGTTTTTATGCAGGAAATGTAAATTACCCAAAGATATTTTTGCATAGCCATCGAATCTCCATCAAAGACGACCCGAATGGTAATAAGATCGCACCCATAAGAACAAGATGCCATCACCCGTAAAAATAATAAATCACCATCGATCCCTGAGACTTTCTCACAAAAAACCAGTCCACCACATTAATATGCGAATAATTAAAAGCATTAAAACCTATCAAACTATCGCCCGAACGCACCCTTAACCTATATAAATTAAAAAAATAAAACGAAAACCAGTTCGACCGATATTTAAATTTCGAATTTGGAACCCTTCAATTGTTCTATGATTTATACTTCTGACATCGATCTGCATATGTAAAATACGGTTAATAATTATTAACATTATTTCCGAAATGCGGAGCAGTATTACTACTTAATATGCGAATAATAATTAGTTATTTCCTTTTTCTTGGGGTTTGGATTCTCACGAAAGGGGTTGATTGATCGGAACGAGTATTCCGTATTTAATTAAGAATTTGGTAATGGCCGTTTTCATTCGGTCATTTTCGAGACCCAATTTCGTCCGAAACGAATCGCAAACGATCTCGATACTTATCACAAAAGTTACTTCCGTTCCTTGTAAAAAGCTTTAAAAAATTACCTTGCAAAATGTATGCAAACGCAAATTTTTCTCAGGCAGATAAATCGATCCTCAAATCTTCGATTATGTCAACCGTATAATAGAAATCGCGAGTTATCTATAGCCAAAGTTTGATATTTAATGCACACACATGCTTTATAAAAAACGCATTTCCATGTGATTGTGACAATGCCTAAATATCAATTCGTAAACGACATTGACATCTGCACCTGAGGGTGAAGATCTTTGCCCTAAAGTTCAAAAGGGTGAAAAAAAAAGTCTTAAGATTTTTCTGACCCTAATCCTATCTTCTTTTGATGCATCGCCATTAAATTTTTTAAACCAGTTTAAGCGATTGATAGGTCGCGATATTTGAATATCGTCAATAGTGTGTTTTCTTTGCTATGCAAATGGTAGGATTTTGGTAGTATGGGAACTGTGTGTGCTGTGCGTATGTAAATGAGCGATAAGGCGCATCTTGCGCGTTCGCGGTTATCTCGCCGGCAGTCGAGTGCGCGCTTCCGATGACAGCGTCACGTCACGCGCGCTCAACTTTAAAATTTTTGAACTTCGAATTCGAGTAAAACTTAGCGCGCGGAAAAAGAGTTTAATTTAGAACTGCGTTTATTAATAATTAACAATTTTATTTCAAAATTATTATTTTTATTTCTAAGAAATTGATTTTATCGGAAAATAAAAGGTTTATTTTTAAATCAATTTAAATCTTTAATTTTCCGATTTTTCTTTTTCTTTCAGATCCTTTGGTAAAGGAGTGTTTAGTTTTTAAGGACTTTAGTTTGATAAGTGCAAAAAAACAAATGACAGTTTCAGTGATTAAATGAGTTTAATAAAGACTGAATTATGAAAATCAGGAATTTTTATCATGAGGTGAGTGAACGATATATTTTTTATTCTATACGGAGTGTTAAAATGTAGCGTTTACGTAAATACAGGGTGTTTGAACGTCGATAGGGGATCGAAGTTTGCGTTTAACTTTGTTTGGGAGTTGAGACAAATTCAGTTGCTAATGAAAAGAGAATCTTTAATTGAGAGGACTGTACATTGAATAAGAAGGGATAAGGGTTTTAGCGGATGCGGCAATTTAAAGTAATTAATTATAGTTCTGTTTTTTTAGTTTAAGATGATGGCATTCAAATTGCACAACGATTGCTATACCTACCTACAATACAGATAAACCGATATTTTGCATTTTCAATAAAAGTAATTAGTAATGATTTTATTATTTAGTTATATCAATGAAACTTTAATCAATTATACGATTTTTAATGTACTATCTATTAATATCTCTAATATTAAAAACAAAATTTATTCATCAGAAAAAGAAACAAAAACGAGGACTTGTTTCAATCAATTCAAACGTCTAAAAACACATACCTTTTAACAAAATAATACATACATACATAATAATCACGCTTTTATCACTAATAGGGTAGGCAGAGCGTAAACGACCAAAACAAAGGTCGTTCCGCCACGCCACGCCAAAATAATCCACACAAAAAAAAACCTTCTCCACAAACGAAAGATCATCCACATACAACCTCCGTGTACTCCCACATAGATAATTAACGAACAAAATTAGCGACACAAAGAAAGACGGTGTTTTTCTTTGGCCAGGACCATGCGGGCTGCATTTGAGGTTTCCCGATGCCTGCTCTTTATTTAAATTTTATTTTATTTTATTCAAACCCTTTCCCGGGGACAACGGTACAAATTGGCGGCGGTGATTGGTTAAATGTAGAAAAAGAGGACTGGGTTCTTTTTTAGGGACAAAGAAAAAAGATTAATAGAAATCGGTTAGAAAAGTAACTAAATTCAGTCTCAATTTTATGAAATCATACCACCCTTTAAGTTGTAGTAATACCTATAACTTTTAAGTATAATTAAATTTCAGTATATTTTTTTCAAATGTTATGCTATTTTCTTTCAACTACAGCCTATTTATTTCTATGTATCTAATAAGTAGAATAATAAAAAATAAATTTATATCCACACCCAACTGTACAAGCTACTTAGTCACTGAAAAAGCTATCAATAATTGCTTTAACATGACACCTCACCCTTTTTTACTCGGACCAAAAGCGTCCTTCCTTCCACATTAAAATTGATCAACACATAACGTCGTTATCCACATAATGCCAACCCTTCTCAGAGCGGTCACTTCGACAACGGTCAAACCCCCCAACCCCCAAAACCTCCCAATTTCCCCCCCAACCCCCCATCTTTTTCCACCAATGTTTTTCTATAGCTGAATGATGGGGCTATCAAAACATCGCGCCCTTATCAGGCCTGGGCGACCCTTGGAAGTTTTTAGAGGGATTTACCTAATACTTGTACAAGGGTCTCTGATGTGGACAATTTTTGGACCATGACTCGTGGGTAGGGCCCTTTTTGTTTTTAAGTAATATCGATGATTAAGGAAAGCGGTTTTTCACCCAACAGCCCTATACGAAAAAGGGTGGAATTTGATGTGTCAGATACATTCAAATACTTCATCAAACATAGTCAGTTCAATCTGGTTAATAAAATAACGTTTGTTGAAATCATTATCAAGAATCTTAAAACATGATAAAATATCGAGTTTCTCACCATTGTGTAGTAATTATCGTTCAAGTAATGATTATTTTTAATAATTAAGTACCAAAGGTTGAACTTAAAATAATTTCAAGGTAGCTCTTTGATTCATTAATAAGTATAATGAGCAAATGTATAATAAATCAATTGTTTTTGCTGAAGTTAACACAAAACAAGTTTAAGCAACTTTTTACTACAATTTTAGAACAAACAATTTAGTTATAACTATTTTGAAATCATTATAATTATTAGCTTCAAAAATCTTTGCTTTGCCAAATATTTTCTCAATTTTCCTCTAGACTTTATCTCCTCCGATCAAAACATTTATCATCTAAAATGTCTGTACAGACGCAAGCCTCATATCGCTCAATGCCCGTCAATTTTAATACCTTACCCTTGCTGGACTCCTAATTTTTCCGCTTATATTAATTCCTTCGTATTGACGCACATGCCCCCCAACCCCTCCCCTCGAACCCCCCCAGGGGGGTTAAAGGGAGATAACACCAGAGACATAAAGCGTTAGGAGATCGCTAATTCATCATAAGTTAAAGGGTTTTTATGTACGCCCGTACGAAAAAGGTCGAACTCAGAAGCGATAGCAGAAAAAATAAAAAGAGGAAAAAAACCATACTCTTTGAACGGCACGAGATATTAATTAACTTTATAGGTAATTAGCAGATGCTACGAGTGGAAAGAAAAGTGAAAATGTTGAGATTTTTAGGCGAAAAGTGAAATTCTAATAAGATGAAATTGCCGAAGGTACTGTTACGTAAACGTTTTTGCTTATTACTCAAACATGACACGAAACTTCTGCTTACATTGCTAATTTTAATAAAATTTTGGTTTATTTGCTCACATATGTTTCTTATGATATTATAGAAGGTAATATATTTGTATAGTAAGTAGTGTAATCAGACACAATAATGGGAAAAATTTAATCATTTCAGCAATTTGCAACAAAGAAATAAGTCTACTTTTCCAAGCAGAAACATTAACCATGTTAGGCTCCTCCGATATTTGTGCTTCCAAGAAAATCAAAAACCCCGTTCAACCCAATTATGCCTTACCTACTTAGGGACACTCATACCCGACAATGAATCAGTACAACGTGTGTGAATTAGATAATTAATTGATTAAAAAGGGCCCGACGACGTTCGTTACAAGTTTTTCGTACCCCTTTTCTACCCCCTTTCGACCCCCTATAGGCCCAAATTGATTTAACCGAAGGGATGTGTACTTAACTTTCACCCCTATGATCAGACGTTTTCGGATTTTTGCCAATTGAAAAGTTTCAGAATGTTTTAATGTCGTTAATGAACACGTTAATTTTGGGAGTTCCGGAGTTGTTTGGGCTTGATGGTAGCGAAAATCAATGATTACCAGTTAATCTAGCTATATCTCTAAAATAAACATTGAGTCTAAAAGCTTCTTCAATAACACTTCCTGCAATTATGATATCATCAACATAGAGACACATTTCAACTAGTTCGATAAAAGGGGGTATCATGCTACAATGTAGTTACCAACTGGAAACTCCATGAACCTCTCCGGATTTCTCGGAAACCTCTTGTCGATTCCTGTCGCAGTGCAGCTCACTCACTCACGTGCACTCACTGTATCGCAATTTTACAACAATAATGTTCTTGTTGGAAAATTTTCAGTAGTTCAATAAGATTCTCTTCTGATCTGCAAGGTTTAGCGAAATTTCGTAGTCTTATAAGACAGTGGAATATACATATTTAATGTGCTTATTCATCTCACAAACATACCGAAACGAGACAGATACTTATCTACGTACCCCTCTGAAAACTTTTAACCCGTCGCCCAACTTCCAGAAAGTATCGCCCGTTTTCCGAATCCATTTTCAATTAATTCTATTGTGTTAATTTTCCGAAAAGTTAGTAATCCGATCGAAGGGTTGCTCAGACAATAATTCCATTAATATATTGATCCAGTTAAGGCGGGATTTTATAAAACAATTAATGTCAAATTATCAGCCCTAGGGTGGGTATTGACAAATGTATTAAAAGGTTTTTGGCCTTGAGCTTTCCGTAAACATCGGCGACTTATATTGAAAGTGACAAGGAGCTAAATCTTGTTAGAAGAAGAGATATAATTAAAAGAGTCATATTAAATTTCTACTAAGCTTAGGTATTAAATAATTTATTGATATACAATGCTATGGATTCGATGACATCACAACTTAATTTTAACTTACTGACATCCCTTTCTGTTCTCTCAGGATAGAAAATGACAAGTGAACAATTTAGTCAAGATTTTGTGCGCATCCAAATTGCCCCCAATGAGATTGTAAACACAACTATTTGTCACAACAAAACAAGAGATTCGCAACTAGCGCACACCATGGGGAATGAAGAATTCGATCCCAATTAGAAACGAATCGCGAAGGCAATGAGGTGCGAAGCAATCGAAGCGCGAAGCAAATGTGGTGCGAAGAAGCCCTTTCATCCCTTCGCAGCAACTACTGACGTGTTTAATCAACTTATTTGCGACATGAGCAACTGTCAGCCTTTCATGGCGCGACTCTGATTTATTAAGCTTCCGTATTTTAGTTAACAAACTTATGTCTCTATTGTGATCGAAATAGATCGAAGAGACGTAATAGACCTTTGCGCGGTTGGACTTGAGCCAGAAAAAGTTGATGGTCTGTCACTGGTAGAGCCATAATTTTAAAACGCGGTCTAAACTTACAAATTTTGCTGGAGATGCCTTATTGAATTGCTAAACTCCCAATTTCCGAATCGAACTTCCTATTCAGCTGGCTCTATTCATTAAGTATTGGAAAGTTATCGTCCGTCCCAAGAACTTGGAGCAAATCGAAACCTGCAAACGTAATTTATAACTTAAAGGGCTATCAGTCAAAATTCGGGGTAAAATCAAAAGTGGGACTTGAAGGGGCCCACCTGAAGGGTTCAAGAAATAATTAAAAGGCACACTGAAAACCGACGGGAACTTAATTCCGATGCCTATTTGTAGCTCATCGAGTTTTCGGGAACTTCCCGAAAGTTTCCCAAGTTTTAAACTTGTCTGTCGCTTCGGCAATATTTGCAATGCCCGACTTTTAGTTCTTTAATTTATAATTATGACTAATTGGTTGGTATCGTCGTCTGGGTGTCTGTCTTTCCTTTTTGCGATCGATTTTATTTAACTTTGGAAAGTGTTTTGGCAAGCAGATGTAGGATGTTGCATACAAAGTTGGCATTTGGAAGACTTAATGAAATAATGATGTTAATAGACATGATCAGATAGTCAATGATGCAGCTACGTTTCATTGAGACTAGAATGAACATTTCATCGGAACCAAAAAGAAAATAAAATCAGAAATATCAGATGCTATCTCCCAAAACGAAATTACTACGAACCAAAATGTATTACTCAACTTCAAAGACACTACTGCTATCAAGATCTCAACCAGATTGATTAGTTCTCAAACACGAGCAGATGTTTAGAATATATCGATCGCGTCGCCCGCGCAAACCATCCATAGATTAAGAAAATAACATACTACGATGTGAAGAACACACTTGCATATGTGCTTGAAAGAGACCTCAGTTAAATGTACCTGGAACAACAACGTTTAGAGTATAGGTACAGGAAAATGAAATGTATAAAATTGGGTATGAATTCATGAAACTGATAAATTTTTCCTCAAAGTCGAAACATTAAAAATTTACGAAGACATTTTTTCATATTTCCAATTTTTGAAAAATTGGAAATTTTGAAAGCGGTTCACTTCCATGGGCTTCAGGTTTCAGGTTCATTTTATACTCTAAAATGTAGCCTTAAAATATTTACACCATATATTTCAGAATCTGGTGTGTCACAGTGTCGGACGCCTTACTCAGATCCACTGATACATTAGCGAACGTGAATGAGCGAGCGTTATTCATTGATCCGTTGGAAAGATCGCCGCCATCTTGGACCGGTGCCATCTTTGTTTCGGATTTCAAATTCGTGATATTTTAAGTGATCCCCCGTTCAGGGTATGAGATTCTGATTGTGGTGTTGATTGGTTTGAACTCTTTTTGTTCTTTGTGGTGATAATTTGGGTCAACCTGTTAAAACGTTCACAAATAACAATATTTTTTTTAGTGTACAAAAATCCCTTCTGAATTTAAATTATTTCATCACACTTTTCAAACACTGGTACTGACTTTTATTGGTACCGATTCAATAGAAATTTGTTCGCTCATAATTTTATTGGACGTGATTGAAAACCTCTAATAATACAAGGGAAGTGGCGTCTGTCGGTTTGTTCTTCACGCTCGCGATGATAAAAGCAGCGGTGTAGACAATAAATGACTCCCCTTTATGTCAAAGATTAAGTAAAGGTGTGAGAAGCGCAACTTGATAAAGATTTGTGCCTACGTGAGCATTTTCTTTTTTTGCGATCGAAGTCATTTTGGAGTACAAAAAATTATGGTAAACGTACTAAAAATGAAGGAAACGCAATAACGTGCATTACATTAAAAAAAAACAGACACTATCACAATACCTTTTCTGAACGTCTAAAAAATCGGAAAATCTGAATCTATCACGTCTTTCCAAAATTAAACACAAAATTTTACCTCTAGTCACCGGATCAGCTTATAAAGTCTCCCCCGATATCGATGTGACATGCGTCGAACAGGCAAAAGATAAAAGCCTCAATAAAGCCTTTATTGAGCTGATATTAGGCGAGGCGGTGCAAATTGCTCCGAACTTTAATATCTCCACTTTTTGATACACTCCTGGTACCTATGGGGACCGATGTGGGGAAATTTGAGGAGTTTTGGCAAATTTCGCTTGACGAAATTGGGTGGGGATTTTGGTAACATTTTATTAGAATTTTGGGTCTGTTCTAATGATAGACGTAATGGACATTTGTGGAATCAACCTACAAAGAATTACTTTTTATCGCAGGAAAATAGACGGGAAAGCTTTCCAATCCATAGTTGAACCTACTTAACTCACGATTCAATATCAATTAACAATCACAGTGACTCATATCAATGTTTTGTTAGCAATTAGCTAGCTAAGTTAAGTATGTAGGTAAACTAGGTAGAGTCGGTATGTTGATAATGATCACACCAATCTATCGCTTGGGTACTCCTTTCCTTCTTTCACTACTCTTTGTGCGCCTAGTACCTGGTTACTATTACAATATGAGGTCCTAGAAGCTAACAAG